>JAJOZX010000300.1:292500-540000 GCA_023014485.1 Bathynomus jamesi
ACATATCTTATTTCCGACAACAAAAATGTTTCTAGACTTTTTATATAAACTTTTTAATGTTTTGAGGTACCAAAAGTGTTACCTCACAAAGAATTACCCCACTACATTTGTGAATCATCACATACTCGATTTACTTATGCCCAGTTGCCTCTACACACACACACACAGAGCTGACAGAAAAAGTTTAAATTAAAAAAAAAACGCATTTGAATTTTTAACCCTCTAGCGCCGCCCAGTGTTACTTTACTGATTTTGTGCTGGCTAACGCCAGACAATTTTATTAAACCTCAGGAAAGACCTCTTGGCCTTAAAGCAGGGGTTTGCACCCTAGCCTACCCCTGGGGTTTGCCAGCGGGTACGCATACAGTAATTACAGTATGTCAATCACGCCTGGCCCCTCCCAAAACGTAAATATTTTTTCGTTAAGGAACTAGACAAAAAACTTTAGTGCCAACTATGATTTGCCGCCCCTTCCCCCCACCCCCAAAAAAAAATCACACAATTTTTATTAGACTACATTCCTGGATCCGTCCCTGTTTTAGGTAGTAACTTATGATTCCTCATAACCAATCACTTGTGTGACGGTTGCGTCATCCACTCTTCTCCCCACGGTGTTTCATCTGCAAAACGAAATCTGGCAACCCTGCAGGAGTGCTGCTGCTGACACTGCTCCGTCTCCACTTGCTCTGTTTTACTTTATATGTCTTATTTCTGTCGGTATGTAACACCATTATAACGAGTATATATATTATATATGCAGTTAATTATTAAACATTTGTGATAAGAGACTAAAATTAGTAGCTTTCAGTGTTTTATCGTACGGCGAACTGTTTATGTAGCCTAGCCTCAACGAGCCTTTAAATTTAAAGGTTGCAATAGTATAGTTTGGTTTTATTAATACAAGGCTATTTTACTTCTTCTTTAAAACTATGCTACGCTATTGCAATCTTTAAAACTAGTATATGCTAGGCTACACATCATTACGTAACGTAAACACTTCACTATACTGTAAACTTGTAAAGTCTGAGAGTTGTTTAGTCTGAAACCACTCCTATCTAATTGTATTTTTCTAATTTTTGCTGAATTATAATGTATTCCGAATGTCATCCACAGTTGTTTGATAGAACACTAGACAATATGTAAGTACTTTCGCCTCGCAAGAAGTTGTAATACAGGGTGGTTTAATTACGACATATTTTTTGGAAGTAGAACAATAATACAGTTTGAAATGCGGTCTGTTTCCAGTATTTACATTTATTTTGGTGGAGAATCATAGCATAATGTAGTAGGTACGGTTTAGTCACGTTATTTAATCCCCCACTAGAATGGTAAAGTACATTGGGAGTGACGTCAATTGTTTGCATTACTATGTGTGGGCTATGAGCTATCCAGACTTAGGGAATAGAGATCAGTGGTGTTCGTAAATGGGCTACTAATACTTTGTAAAATTTAAAATTTTCCACTGAGCAACTTTAAATCCATTTTAACTCAACCTTACAGTAATCTAGTAGGGCCAGTAGGCTTTGAAATTTGCAAGGAGGAAAACTAAACTGTGACAAAGTTCCTACAAATAAACAAAATAGCCTAGTGTCATAATTTCTATGAAAGGTATGTTAGCCTAACAAGTATTACATGATACCATGTCTTTGTTGCAGGTGATATGGAGGTTGAGAGGAAAAACGACATTACAGTGAAGATTATATTGGGTACGGATTCACAGTCATCGTAAAAAATGGAACTAAAATGCCACAATGTGTCATATGTGTTAAAGTGCTGGCTGCAGCTGAAACTACATTTGCACGGTTGTCATAAAGAGTTAAAAAGCAGAGACTTGGACTACTTCAAGCGCAGAGAAACTGGTATGAAATAGTCGAGACTGGATAAATCAGGAAGCATTCATCAATCAAACAAAGCAGCTGTTTATGCTTCGTACATAATTTCACTACGGATTGCTCAACAGAAAAAAAACCTCACTCCACTGAAGAGACATTGATCCTACCATGTACCAAAGACGTAGTAAGAATCATGCTGAGGGAAAGTATTTCAATAAATTAAATAATTTGGCACTATCAGACAACACTGTTCAGCGACGTATATCAGAGATGTCCGAAAACATCAAGGATCAAGTTATCTCTGAGATAAAAACAGCCCCCTTCAGTATCTTTGCTAAACAGTTGGATGAAATGACTGAGTAGCCAATTGTGCTCAGTTGTTGGCGTTCACAAGATACATAAAAGATATTTTTGAAAACGTGAATTCTTTCCTTGAAGCTGAGGGATTGCTTTGGAAGAATATATGCGGTTGCACAACAAATGGAGCTCCTGCCATGCTCGGCAGTCAGTCAGAATCTCGAACACGAATTAGAGCAGTTAGCAGCAAGGTAAAACATCTGCATTGCATAATACACAGGCAGGCTTTGGTTTCTAAGACATTGCCTATTGAACTAAACGAAGTGCTTAATACCACAGTAAAAATGGTCAACTTTATCAAGTCAAGCGCTCTTAACACTCGGCTCTTTAGACTTTTATGCTCAGATTTTGAATCTGTCCATGATTTTATTTATTTTAATAGGGTTGCCAAATGTCCTTTATTTCAAAGGACAGTTCTTTATTTCAGCTCATGTGTCCTTGTCCTTTGGTAAACTCGGAAAGGACGCCATATGTCCTTTAATTCAGTAATTGACTCTCAAAATTTATTCATCACTAAAAATTTGAGACGGAGATGTTTTCAAACTTAATTAATTCGTTAATCGGGAGAAGTGAGATTCAACATTCAATATTGCGAAAGAATTTTCAGTGTAATGAATGCTAAGTGGCAAGATGACAGAAACAGATGTTCAGTAGAATTAATAAAAAGTGAACTTTTGATTTATTTCAATTTAAAAGACAATTGTGCCGATTTTGCTGGCAAAACAAAAAATGATACAGCTTTACTGAAGGCTGGTCGAAGTCAAGATAAGTACAATTTTATAAATAAATAAAGGCTTCATTCATTATAATGATTTGTAAATATTTTCCTGTCTTTAATTCACAAAATATAATAAAGAAATTTTAAAATGTTTCATTTCAATACAGTAGTGTAATTTTACAAGTGTAGGACTTTCTAGACATATTTTATCTATGAATATAATAAAGAAATTGTAAAAAATATTGCACAAGTAAATTTTTATCATGTAAGCAATGGAATATACGGTAGCGTGCAAGTGTCCTTTATTCAAGATCTGTTGACTTGGCAACCCTATCCATGAAACACACTTGTATCACACAGAAGTTCGTTGGCTGTCTCGAGGAAATGTTATCAAGAGAATCTTCGAACTACAAGAACAACTGAAAGAGTTCTTCAGTCGTGACCACAAACACGAATATAAAATGTATCATGCAAAACTAGACGATTCACATTGGGTTACTCATCTTGCTTATCTTGTTGATATATTTACTCGCTAAAATATTCTCAACAAGTCGTTGCAAGGTGCCAATGTCACTGTTACTGACTTTGTTGATAAAATGAAGTGTTTCCTGATGAAGCTAGAACTGTGGCAGACAAAAGTAAGAAAAGGAAACTTTGACGTTTGAAACGCTTGCTGACAGGGTGGACATCACTAATGCAGATCAGTTGGCAAGTTTAATAACAGAACATCTTTGCTTACTACAAACTGAACTACAGAAATATTTTCCTGATCTGTCTGAAGTTGACTTAAAACTTCTTAGAAACCCTTTCAATACAGATGTTGCCTCGGTTGATGATATGCTCCAGGAAGAATTTATTGATCTTGTGAACGACTCCAGTGTTCGGGATCTCTTTGAAAAAGAATCATTAATTCGATTCTGATGTGGAATGGCCCAGTCATACCCACTTGTTGCAGAAGAGGTTCTTCGCTTTCTGTTGCTCTTTCCATCAACATATTTATGTGAATCAGGGTTTTTAAGTTTACTTTCAATGGAATCTAAAATGAGATCTCGATTGTCTGTGGAAGCAGACATGCGATGTGCCTTAGCAAAATCTGCTTCACGGCTTTCACGATTAGTAGAGCAAAAACAGCACCAGCCCTCTCATTAATGTTTCAGTTCTGTAGAGTTGAAGGATTCATAAATTATGATGGTGAGTAATTTTAAAATGATTATGACTGTGTAACAAATGTTAAGCACATTAAAATTTGAACCAAACACATATTTGTAGAGTTATGAACATTAATACACATAACTGAATTCAATTCTTGTATTTTCTATGAATTCATCCTTTCAGAGGGCACGTGGGTAGCACCGACAATGTAAAAAGGGTATGTGGTAGACAAAAGGTTGAAAACCCCTGCCTTAGAGGGCAAACATAATTTCAATGATACTAACTACGTATTCTATAATCTTCACGAAATGCAAAACCTAGGACGGTAGAAGTTATAGATTGCCCAGAGAATGTCCTGCAATGACTGACTGCTAATAAGAAGGATATTTTAAGGACAAGAACTTCAAACAACTGTAGGCTCTAATACTGCTAAATTACAATAGGTCTTCATTGCATTTTCTCGTGTAACTCCTAAGAAACTGATATATATAACTCATATTTATATCAGTTGCTCCACCAATTATTCTTTAGAAGTCATATTTTTAGTATCATCATGATTTTGCAAACCAGTGTGTGTGTGTGTGTGTGTGTGTGTGTTGTGTGTGTGTGTGTGTGTGTAAACTTGGTAAACATAGTAAAGGTTCCGTGCGTCGGTATCTCATCACATGAAGGTCAAGCTACTGGCCCCACCCTTAGTCTTGGCCTGATGGAGGAGCGAGTTGCCTTCTTGCGATCTCCATCTCGCATAACCAGGCATACCTGTTCATCGGGTACCGTCCTGAGCCAGGCACCTCGTCTTCTTTTGAAGATTTCAACTATGACCCTTTTGACGTTCCTGAGGTTCTTTAGATGGTTAAAAAGTCTTGGATCCCAAACAACCAAGCTATTTTCCTTCACTGTTAAAGATGTCCCTCTTCGGGCCTTCAGTTTGGGAACACTACACATTCTACCTTCTCTATTTTCCAGTGTTGTTTGGATAGTAATTGGGTTTAGTTTCAGGTTAGGTACTAGTTTTTTATCATTTTCCATATGTAAATTATAATGTATCTCTCTCTTCTTTCCAGCGAATACAGACTTAATTTACGGAGTCTTTCCAATAGTTGAGTTCATTGCAGCCACCAAACTTAGTTGTAAAATTACTCTGGACTTCTTCTAGTTTACTAATTACTTCTTTTTGTATGGGGACGTAAAGACTGAGCCGTAGTCAAGTTTTGATATGATCAGTGTTTTCAGCAGGGAAATCATTACTTTCTCGTCCCTTCTTTTGAAGGTTCTCAGTAGCTGTCCCATAACTCTTTTTGCTTTGTTTATCGCTATCTGATTCTGTGTTTCAAATTTTGCATCATCGGTCATTATTACCCCTAAATCTTTTGCTTTCACACTTCTATAAATTTCCCGTCTATCTGCTGCATAGTATGCTGTGTAAGTTCTTCATTTCTTCCATATATGAAGAGCTGAAGTTTCTCGGTGTTAAAATTCATGTTATTGTGTTCTGACTATTTGTATATTCTGTTTGTGTCCCTCTGTAGGGCTTCCACTTCATCTGCATTGCCAATTTTTCTACTGATCTTTGTATCGTCAGCAAAGGATGCTACTGTACTATTGTCGTCTACTTCATTATCTATGTCTGTCTATGTGTGTAACTTCTCGAGCAGCCAGGAAATTTCTAGTTGGAAAACGCCCGTTTTTTTCTTAGAAACAAAAAACTATCGGTATCGGTAGCTACTAACCATCGGTATCGGTACCATACTCATCGCCCGGATTGGGGATGCACAGTATTACAGTACAGTAGTAACACTAGGTCCGGGCCGTTAGGGTGCCACTGAGGATGTTGTGAGACTTAAAGTGTACGAAATCGTAAACAAAGAAAACCCTGCACATACTCTAATCCTAAAATCACAGGCTAACAGAATTATTAAAGACAAAGGGCTGTTCAAAATTATAGCCAAGGGCGATATCGATCAGCCTTCCAAAGAGATACCTTTCACGAGGTACAACATGACTTGTCCAGCCTAATGTATCAGATGAAATTGGAGAAATTGGGTGCTGGCTATACACCCCAAGACATGTGCTATATTTACAGCAATATAGTGGAGCACCAGTTTGTTGGGGATACCCAGGCACGCCTGCTGCGCATCGCGCACATCCCCAACCATAGAGGGAAGAGCTTGAGTATTAGCTATGGCAGGCCCCACTATGTGAATGTCGCAGCTAATCCAGTAACCAATATTTCAATAAATATATAAGAACGATTGAGGGAAAAAATTTCCCATTCGGTGATGGAAGCTTAACAGTGAAGCTGCACTTTCGACGCACTGATTATAATGGACAGAAAGCCTTTCACAATATATCGAGGTGTGAGATACCAGCGTGGGAGTGGGCTTGGATCCATTTTTTTTCAACCATACTACGTACGGCTGTCCCCTTGCTGAAGAGGGGGGCCAGATACCTCGGGAGGAAAGCGCTACAATCAGGTCTTAACCCGGCAGAAGACATAATGTCGGGGGCTAAACCTAAAGAAGCTCTAAAAAAACACTTAAAGCGTACACGGGACGAAATCATCAAAGATGGAAAGAGAAAAATGCGTGGTGGTGGGAAGAGGGCTGTCCGGAAGAAGGGGTTACCAGCACGTGGCGTTAAACATAAAAGAACATCAGAAAAGAAGAAGAAGTGTTCTAAGCGAATGAAACCTATGGTTGACCATTATTTTGACTGATATAAGCTAAGGACATTGCTCTCATGAATCAGGCTGTTTACTACTTGTCGAGAGAGGTGGTACTATTTCTGACTCGTCATGGCACACTTCATCCATCCGTGTAGCTCACAATGTTGTAAATCGGAGCTGTCCCTCTTTGACATGCTCCTAACCCAACTTTCTGTTGAGTACAGTGACTTTATTACAATTAATCCGTTAAACACAATTAGTTCCCCGAGTGTTCCAATAGAATTCGTGATACCCAGCTCAGGCCCTTACTCTTTTTATCCAAGCTGTGTGTATATGTACTCTAAACTACGTATATCCCATTCTGATGGAACGGACGTTGATGACAAATATGCTATATACCCTGAAACAAACTTTCTGCACTCCATATTCAACCACTGTGATGTATACTTAAATCAGGTCAACATATCGGCAGGAACGGGAAACTATCACCTACGAGCCTATCTGGAAAATGTGCTGAACTTTTCCAAAGAAGTGAAGAATACCTTTTTAACTGCCGATGGCTATTATCAGACTAAAGGCGAAAGTAGTATAAAGGACAAATTTAAAAATTCTAAAAAGAAGATATATGAATGCTTAAGACGCCTGCATACAGACTTCATATTCCGGGAGAAGTTGCTTGTGAATGAGGTGGATATGAAAATAAAGCTCACTCGCACGAATCCTGAGATTTGTTTAAATCTGGGGGCTTATCAAGAAGAGGGTGCAAAGTCCATTGTGATTCATATTATGGAAGCATACCTTCGTGTACGCCGTGTGAAATTAAGTTCGCCTAAACAAATAGAAATTGAGAAAAATTTACTACATGCCACAGTAAAATACCCAATTAACAGAGTAAAGATCAAACTATACGGTGCCAGCAGGGTTGGCATCGAAACAGATAGATAACGTGGCCCTGGGAGTTCTACCTAAAAGGATATTAAAGGAACACGCTTCGGTGAATGGAAAATATAAAAAGAACGCCTTTAAAGAATTTCGGCCTTAAAAATATAACTCTATACGTCAATGGCGTTGCGTTGGGCGGGGCTATGGCTATGGATTATTCATCAGACGCTGTGTTCCCGCTTTTTGCGAGAGCATATAGTAATCCGGCCCATATTGCAAGTGCTTGTGATGAGCTCGGGATTGGGGTAACGCAGAAAGAATTCATCGATCAATTTAACCTTTATCCGTTTGACATCACACCTGACTTATCTGCTAGTGTAAATAAACACGTAAGTCTACAACATAGTGGAAACACCTCAGTCAGATTGGAATTCGCCAAGCCGATAGACGCGCCTATTAGTGTACTCGTATACCTCGAGTCACAAGCCCTAATAGAAGTTGACAGATTTAGGGGCCTTGTCACTGACTTTTAAAATGGACGCGAATACACTTCAGAGAGTAATGAATAGTGAACGAATCACGTGCTCCAAATTTATCGGTGTGTTTGCGAAGAATGAAACATTGAAATTACCAACTACGAGAGAATGCGGTGGTCTTATTGTGAATACCAATGTTATTGGTGGTGAAGGGATTCATTGGATAGCTATCTACTTTAAAAATAGGGACCGCCTGTACTATTTTAATTCACTCGGGACTCAATGACGTTATTACTGTAAAATTTCTCGAAAAGCTACACATTCCCCGAATTGTCTGGAATCCCTATCTATTCCAGGGATACTTTAGTAACGTATGTGGTATGTATTGCCTTTCATTTCTCATGCACATGTCACGTGGTAAGGAATTTATAATTTTTTTAAAATTATTCGACCCGTCACACTGAGCGGAATAATCAAATGGTATGCAGACAGATAAAAAAAAGGTTCCCGTTTGTGCACACTCGATGTGTTGTATGATGTTTTGCTCGTATACAGGGTGTTTATAAAGTCCCTATCTATTTCAGTGAAAACGTAGCAAAAAGAGTAAATTCAATAACAATATAATAGAAGGCACACATTTCATGAATACTTAAGCACATGATTCTACATGAGCACCATCAGTATCTCCACAGAGTTCGAATCTGTCAGCAGCATTGCGGAACACATTTTGGAGCATGACGGGTTATTTTTGTAACTGCTCTTACAATACGAGCACGTAAATGTCTCGGCTTCATTCAGATGGCATTTTAAACACCGTCGTCTTTCAACAAGATGGGGCACCTTGTCATTACGCAAACATTGTTCGGGAGTACCTAAATGAACGATTTCCAAATCGATGGATCGGAGGTGGAGGCAACAGGCCCTGGGCGGCTCGATCTTCTGACCTAACGCCCTTGGATTTCTTTGCATGGGGATTTATCAAATCAAACATCTATCAAACGAGGGTTACAGATGTGCAAGATTTACGTGCTCGTATCGTAACAGCAGCTACAAAAATAACCCCTGTGATGCTCCAAAATGTGTTCCGCAATGCTGTTGACAGATTTGAACTCTGTAGAGATACTGATGATCCTCATGTAGAATCATCTGCTTTAGTATTCATTAAATGTATGCCTTCCATTATACTGTTATTGAATTTTACCCTTTTTGCTACGTTTTCACTGAAATAGATAGGGACCTTATAAACACCCTGTATATAAAATGAATAATTGCATCAATGTTGTCTCCAATAATGTTAGTTGTGTATTCTGTAGCTTATTTAAAATGTAACGGCAACTAATTCTGTAGCTAACTTAAGATGGATATAAAAAATTGTACTATTTTATAAAACATGATTTCTATTATTTAATAAATTGATGAAAATACATTGAGTCTTCTTCTTACCCGAAACACATGAAAAAGAAAAAAGCTCTTTCCGAAACAAGAAAAAGAAAAAAGCTTACATTATTTCGTTGATGATGTGGCAATCGCTGGGTTGAATGCGCAGAAGAACTTCTACCTCCGTATTCAGGTCCACAAAATGCGTTTCTTCAATGCTATCACGAAAAGATTGTATAACACAAGTCTCATCGGACCTTTAAAGAGAAAGGATAATTTTAAATTAATTTGATTAGGTCATACATTTTTCTGAATCTTTTTTAATAAAAACCCATTTGCTTTTCATAAAAAACACATGCAGAGTACACACATAGGAAGAGAGTTACAATGTGAATTTGTCAAATATCTTCGGACCGCTCAGAGAAGTTTGTGACTCTTTTAAAAGAAAATGCGGAATAACTTCACATTTCAAATTAATTTATTATGGAATTTTATAAAATTATTTAAAACTTGCAAAGGAGTCTTAATCGTTACAAGTTAAAAAATTCAACAATTTTTATTAATAGAAATATCAAAACAGGACTTTACCATAATATTAATTATTAATTACTAATGCAAACTAATCTATAGTTAAAAATTGAGGATACCTGCTATTTTCAGCTCATTACACTTTATAATAAAATGTAATGAGATGAAAATAAATTACTATAGCCCCTCCATATATTTTTATATATGATGAAATAATCATGAAGGAAACAGAACGGTGCTCAAGAGTATTCGCCTAATGACATCTTCAGGAACACTAAAATAAATAACAAGTTCGCGACTAAATATAGGCCACAAAAAATGTACATAAATTTTTCTACTCACATTTCAACTGCAAGGAGCGTCATTGCAATTATCATCAACTATTTGCGTTGGAAATAATCCGTCCCGATCGGTTGCGTTAAAAAGACTAATTGTAGCCACCGCGGCAGTGTCTCCATCTTCATATAAAGCCGGTAAACTGTAAAGTTGTTGTGACTGACTCATGATGCGTGTGTTTATTCACTGTTAAAATAACTGCTGTGAGTTCCAGCTGAAATTACTTCCTTTTTTATGCACGAGTCCCAATTGTAAGCACCACCCCCAGAAGAGTAATAGGTGGTTCGTAAGTTTGTTGTTTGGTTGTCACTGTAACTGGGCGGACTATGTTAAATGTGTGTGCCAATCAGCTGTCTTAATACCGATATAACGGATCCACGCTTTGGGCAATGAAGTCCTGATTGGTCACCTTCACGAATAACACTGGTATGCATCAATTTTGCTGTTAAGGGTTTTGTAAGTGATTCTTATAGTTTTTCCTGCTGATTTCGAATCTGCAATCCGTTTTTCTCAATCAGCTCAGGTTATCCGGCTATGGCCTCATAAGTAAAATAGAATTTTTCGTGATTTTGTCAAAGCGGAATTGGAACAGTAACATCTATCATCACTTGTTTCACTTGTATAATATCTTTTTTTACTTTTCAGGCATATAGATAAAATATTTCATAATGAATAGAGCGTGTAAAAATGATCCCAATAGATCCTGCTACATATGTGGGACGGTTACCATGCCAAATAACCAGTCCCAAATCACTAAATTTGTGAAGACAATGTATAGAGCATACTTTGGAATTAAGCTAGGGGACTAGGACAAAAATTTCGCCCCTCATATGTGCTGCAAGACGTGCATTGAAAATTTGAGAAGATGGAGCAAAGGCAGAGCGAAATCTTTGCCTTTTGGAATTCCATGATTTGGAGAGAAGGAAAGGATCACGTGACAGATTGCTATTTCTGCATGACAAACCTCCAAGGTGGGCTTATAAATTTATTTTTCTTAAATATTTTGAAATCCTCGTATGAAACTTGACATAATATTCACCATAATGTAATATTCACCATATATAGCATAATATTCACCATAATGGTAATCATACATTTACATATACATATTGTTATAGAAAATACATTTACACATACATATTGTTATACAAGTTACATTTACATATACAATGATTGTATATTTTCTTTCTTTTTCATTCATATTGTCCCCGAAGGGACAATATGAATGAAAAAGAAAGAAAATATACAGACTCCATCGACCTATTTCATATCTTACAGACCGCAGCCTTCCCTCACGAGCCGCCACTGTCTGAATGCTTCTTCTATTTCATATGCAAGTTTTATATCCATGTTTCTGTGTTTCTATTTTCAGGAGTTAACAAGAAGAATAAACACATTGTTGTAATGTTGTATACCCTGACATTCCTTCTGCTATGAGACCTGTACCCCTTGGTCCTGGAATTCCAATACCCGACTCACCTCAAACCCTGAACTTCGATGATTCTGATGATGAATCAATGACCAATGCCAATGACCAGTCCCAGTCGTATATACCTCAAAATACCGCTTCAAATGAGCCGAGGCCTCTCAACCAGGCCAAACTTAATGATCTTACCAGGGATTTAGGACTTTCCAAATTAGCTGCCGAGATCTTGGGCTCACGACTTCGAGAGGACAACTTGCTGGTTCCGGGAACAACATTCTCCTGGTATAGGAAACGAGAGGAAGAATTCCGCAAGTTTTTTGCAGTGCACGAAAATACCTCTTCCTTAGTGTACTGCTGCAATGTTGAGGGGCTAATCGAATCCTTGGGCCTGCCATATAACGCATCAGAATGGAGGCTATTTATAGACTCGTCTAAACGAAGTTTGAAAGCAGTACTTCTCAACATTGGGAATAGGGTTTGCATCAGTCCCTGTAGCACATTCCGTACAACTTACTGAGAGCTACGATAACATGAAAATTTTACTGGATGCTCTCGTATACGACCAACATAACTGGAGGATCTGTGGAGATTTGAAGGTAATACTAATATCATAAGTAAACTATTGCTATTGACTATGTTGTTTTTCCAAAGGTTATTTGAGAGCGTATAAGAACACTTAACTTCCCCACAGAAGTGATACAGTCCAATGCATAGATTTTTTTATCTGATAAAACAAATTCTCTAAATTCTTTAAATATTTTCATTTTTTTTCAGATTGTGGCATTTGTATTGGGAATGCAAGGGGGATACACGAAATACCCATGTTTCCTCTGCAAATGGGATAGCCGAGCGGATGAGAAGCACTATGCACAGCGTGAATGGGCATCCAGAGAGAATTTTGAACTTGGGTCGCATAATGTCGTTTCAGTGCCCCTTGTACCACCAACAAAAATTTTGCTCCCACCACTTCATATTAAGCTGGGCTTGATGAAAAATTTCATCAAATCAATGAATAAGGAGGGTTCAGCATTCCGATATCTCGAGAGTAAATTTCCTCATATATCTGATGCTAAACTAAATGCTGGGGTTTTTGATAGTCCTCAAATTCGAACTTTGATCAAGGATACTCAGTTCGAAAACGCAATGACTCCAACTGAGAAGAATGCCTGCAGGCATTCAAATCAGTTGTCACTGATTTTCTTGGCAAGCGTAGAAGTCCAGAATACGAGTCCGTTGTCGAAAACTTGATGGAAGCTTTCAAAGCTCATGGGTCGCGCATGTCCATAAAAATGCACTTTTTGTGGTCCCACTTGGACTATTTTCCTGAAAATTGCGGGGATTATAGTGAGGAACAGGGTGAACGATTTCACCAAGATATCAAATTAATGGAAGAGAGGTACCAGAGAAACTGGGATATCAATATGCTGGCGGACTGTTGCTGGTGTTTGAAGCGAGACGTGCCCGAAGAAAAACACAGACGGAAAGCCAAAAAAACTTCATTCCTTCCTCAATAAACTTTTTTCCATATTCATTGTATGAATAAAAGTATTTATTCACACAATGTTTTCATTTTTCACGAGTGTTCTTATAATATTACTCGTATCTACAGTGTTTAAGCTAAAAAAATCAATAAATTTGGGGATAAAATTGGACTTATAATAAATGGCCAATAGAGAAAAAACCTGACCTGATTGAGGAAAACCAATGTCATTTTCGAATTTAGCATGGTCGAATTATATAAAATGAGTTGAAAAAACCCTCACAGCAGACAAAAACATTTCATATGCATACCAGTGTAATGAAGGTGTCTTTATCCACTTTGGCTTATTCTCTCCGCAGATTTATTTTCAATGCTCACATCTCAAGGTGAATGAGTGAAATGCCCACTCGCACGCTCTGTCACGGTGCCCTCAAGTATTTTGCATTATTATATAAGATTTTTATTTTCCATTACTATATAATATTTGGCACGATTTTTTTTTGTTCAGAAGATGAGTGTGAATACTTTATTTGTGCTTATTTGATTGCATTTGTATTATAATACTCTCTATATTTCTAATTTATGTAATTTGTTTGTATTAATAAATAAAGCAAACATCGGTCTCTTTGTACTCATACGCCTCGCAGCTTCATCCTCAGATTTTCTATTTTGGACAAAGGTTAGGTTAGGTTAAGTTACATTGGTTATGGAATCCGAACCATGGGTCGCTACAATCATCTGGACACGGTCTCCCGTCCAGCTACTACTCAGACCTAACGTCGCTTAACATTGCTGATCCAACGGGGAGTTGTGTTAGAACGAAGCCACAAAGCATGCGAAATACATATACTAAATATTGTACATTATATAATTAATTAGTAATTTTTTATGCTTTTTAGAAATTTAATTTCTAAGTGAAGTATAACAAATTGGAAGCATTCGTGAATTTAAAATAAATAAAGAGGTTTATATTGTCGGTCTATTTGCGCATATACTACTCACAGCTTGATCCTCAACTTTTCCATTTTGGACATGGGTTAGGTTAGGTTAATTACATTGATTATGGAATCCGACTATGAGTCGCTACTACATCATCAAGATGAGATAGGTTAGGTTAGGTTCCAGTTACAAGGAGAATCTATGATCTGAACCATATGTTAGGTTAGGTTAGGTTCTAGTTACAAGAAGAATCTATGGTCTGAACCTCGCGGGGTTCTAGAACCGTGTCTGGACTCTTTGAGCTTTGCCGTGAAGCATATAAATTAGGTTAGGTTAGGTTCCTAAGAAAGACCAGTTCTAGAGACAATTTTTATATATAAATCTTTATAAACCATTACTTAGACCCCATTTGGAATATATATATATATATATATATATATATATATATATATATGTGTGTGTGTGTGTGTGTGTGTGTGTGTGTGTATGGAAAAGTGTTTTCCACAAGGAAATAAATTTATGTTAAAATTTAAAGATATTCTGTTTGTACAAATTAAAATATTTAATCCTTTAAAAAATATTATTCTGGTTCATATAAATTAAAATGTGAATCCGTTAAATTCTTGATGTTTGTGTAGATTTGCCTCGACGCCCCAGCGGAAAGTTTTGGTTCCTGTCTATCTAAGCCTAACGAAAACAGGGTTGCCACGTCTAATCCTAAACAGAGATTCCAAAATCGTAAATGTTCTTTTCAATTATTATAAATCACATCAAAGAGTTAAGTGTAAAACTACAATTGTATAACTTCTTTTGCTAATATCCAATTATACCAATTCTCTTGTTAATATCATTATTAGAGTAGGATTTTGCAAGTTTAATAGTCTTCTGTAACACGTGGCAACCATGGGTGTTTCTCCAGGACAAAGGGAGCCCCTTGAGGAAGGCAACATGCCTTGTCAGTCTAACGCTCGCCTCAGCTTTCGACAGAGGGAGTAGAGTGTTCCGTCCGTGGGCCAGCCTGGCTTGGCTGGACCCCTCAGCTTATTTAAATGTAATCAGTTGTTGTAACTCTCTATCAAATGTTATGTAAAGGATTTCATTTCTAATATTCTGTGTTAAATAAAGAAGAACAAAAGTGTGCTGCGTCATTTTATAGCCTTCCAAGAAGAAGCATTCCCGTCTCTCAACGGGCCGAGAGAGAGAGGGTACGCCATTGAGCGAAGGTATAAATCGTTTCATCGTAACTCGCAGTCAGATAAAGTAAAGTTGAAAAGAAGAACCGTGGAAGTCAGTCAGATTAATTAAACGGTATAAACTTCCTTGTTGCGAGGAAGCTACATACTGAGAATACTTTAAACAGGGGGAGAGGACGGATGGTGAAGCGGAACAACACCATTTTACCCCCCCCCCCACCGACATTGTCGACCGATACCAGGATTTGAAAACCTTTGTTCAGTCAAACCCCGCTACAAGGAAGTCAACGCACCCGAAACGAAGGTCGGATTTGAGCCGTGAACCACTCACTTGTTTAGAAGAGAGGACTTTTATATTGTCGTCTGTTGCGACCGACCACAACGAAAATTATAATTCGGCACGCGGAGAGGAATTTTACGAATTTAAATTCTCTTGGAAATCGTCAACGGAAAAAACGGACGAACCGCATTGGAATTGATCACGAAAATTGGACGTCATATGCACGGATAGCAGTGACGTAAATTTCCGCAACGGACAAAGGAAAGAAAACGAAAGAAAACGATAGAAAACGAAAACAGACGTTCTCTCAAGACGAGACGGAGAAAAACGAAAACAAACGTGCTTACAAGACGGAATAAAAGGAAATAGAGAAATCTCGGTAACTGGAGTAAAAGTGTTTTTGGCAAATAAGATTAACATTAGTATGAATAAAAGGACAAATTAAGTACGTGAAAAAAAGTGTATCCCAGTTAACGCATTGGTTTGAAAAGAGAAAAAAAAATTCTTTACTTTTTATTATTATTCTCTCGTGTGGTTGAAAAGGGAAATTGAGTGGTTTTTTTCATTATTATTGTTCGTTTTGTTATTAGAAGATTTTGTGGGTTTTGCATGCAGTTTTATGAATATAAATAAATTACAGTATATGTTTATTGTTTGTAAACAGTTCACTGTTCGTTTTGAGTGTAAAACGATTTTTTCTCTTGCCGTATTTTGGGTATATATATATATATATATATATATGTGTGTGTGTGTGTGTGTGTGTGTGTGTGTGTGTGTACATATATATGTGTGTGTGTGTGTGTGTGTGGATATGTGAACTATATTTGTTGTTGTAAATAATTTAGTTTTTCGTTAGTGAGTTAAAAACGATTTTTTGTTTGTCTGTGTTTACCATCAATTTTAATTCAATTTTTCTTTCTTTTTTTGGTTTTGTGGTAAGAGGGAAAAATTGACAGGTTTGTGTTTTTTGCATGCAGTAATTGTGTATTCAAATATATATATAGGGAATTACATATTTTATTGTTTGTGACGAAACGATTTCTGCAAAGTACCGTATATGGGAATTTATGGAATTTGGAGGAAAAAATGTTAAAGTGAATACTTAAATTTTTTTTTTAATTTGAATTGTCTCTCGTATTGTTTTAACAGAAAACGGAATTTTGGATTTGATTTTCATTTTTAGTGGACTCGTAAATTAATTATAACTAACTGGTCATATGATATCGTTCGTGCGTACGTTTGTTTGTTGACTCGTTTCGCGCACGAATTTTGCGTTGGAGCACAAATAGTTTTGTCTTTGTTTTTTTTTTTGTGTTTTGGTTTAAATTAGAATGAATTCGTACATTTCGAGTAATGTGTCGAAATCGACAGGCAAGCTTTTCATCTTCGTTTGGGATGATTTTATTTTTATTTAAACCAAAAAATAGCTAATCTCAAGCTTAAGTTTTTTCGCTTAAATTCTGTTGTATATACGATATTAGGAGGGATAAGTTTTTTTTTTTGTTTCGCTTTGCCTTCCTCGTTTGGAAGTCCATTTTTTCTTTGTCGTTTTCGAAGAAAAATGGATAGATGTAATTATCGGACGAGTAATATCCCTACGGTTCCAATTTTTACGTGGACGAATGCGGTAACGTGGTACCCCCATACGTGGACGAATGGTTGGACGCATTAGAGGAATATTATGTTCATTATAACGTTCGCGGTGATATCGCAAAGATTCACTTCTTAGACGATGAAGGCGGAAGTGCTCTATGAAGAGACTGTCCCAGACATCACGAGGAAAGTTCTCGATGAGGGAAATTTTCCGGGGGGAGTGGTCTGTGACGAGATCGTCCCAGATGAAGTCCGGTCTCTGACGAGATCGTCCCAGATGAAATCCGGTCTCTGACGAGATCGTCCCAGATGAAGTCCGGTCTCTGACGAGATCGTCCCAGATGAAGTCCCTAATCACGCAACTTCTGCTCATACTTGGGGGAGTAGTGAGCATTGCGCAGATTTTTTCGAGGGATCCCCCTTTTTCTGCAAATTTACTTGAGGTCACGGAGAACTCGCCTATGTCCCTCGGACATAATGCAAGCTCGGTTTATGACCTCGACGAATTCGGGAAAAAGAAAATTGCCACTCTTTTCCTTCCCACCAAAGAGAGTGTTGCAGCTCTGCATCGCTCTACGGGACAACGTTCCTTCGATTCTGTTCTTTCTAATCAGAAGGTTTGGAAATCGAAACTGGAGCCATTTGCCACTTTGATTTCACTCTAAAAGGACCGAATACACGAAACGAAGAACAGTAATTATAACGTCGCTTTATCCCATCTACAAATTGTTTTTTACCGTATTTCCAGTTTAAGTGCTACCACCACACGTACTCCATATACCCGTTTAGGCTACCTGTGCATTCATGCACTACGTACTAAATTATTAAAATACGCTCGAGACGTGGAATGATTGATGTCGGAGGCAATTAGCCACCAACGTGTACATCCAGAAACTTGAGCAATGTCCACACGTAACCTTTGAAATTTCATACTTTCCAAGAAATAGAGTTTAGTCAATTCCAAATTTCTAAAAAAGTTCTCAAAACGACAATATAACCTTGCAGAATTCGTATCAATTTCACTTAAGTACTTTCCCCAATAGCTCATTGAAATTCATTTCTCTAAATTTTTGTTCTTAAAGTTTGATAAAAACCGCGTATGATTTAAAAGTGTATGCACACGGTGAACTTAGACCAGTGTAAAAAGCGGACCTAAAGAAATCAGACTCCAAGTGCTTAAGGACACACAAGTGACAGTTAATTATAAGTGTTCATTAGTGCATAAGTATCAATTTTTAATGTAAAATTGAACTGGTAAGTAGAGTCGATTAACTACTAAGTAGATGCATTTTGGTTAACTATCTCTTTTGTCTTTATGTAACATTATATCCAACTACTTCTTCAATAATATCTTCATCTCTATGTACCACTACATCCAACTGCTCTTGTTTGAGTGGATTTTAAAACTAAACCCCCTAGTTCCAACTCTGGGAGGGGAGCCATGTGGAAAAGTATTTTCCACAAGGAAATAAATTTATGTTAAAATTTAAAGATATTCTGTTTGTACAAATTAAAATATTTAATCCTTTAAAAGATATTATTCTGGTTCATATAAATTAAAATGTGAGTCCGTTAAATTCTTGATGTTTGTGTAGATTTGCCTCGACGCCCCAGCGGAAAGTTTTGGTTCCTGTCTATCTAAGCCTAACGAAAACAGGGTTGCCACGTCTAATCCTAAACAGAGATTCTCAAATTGTAAATGTTCTTTTCAATTATTATAAATCACATCAAAGAGTTAAGTGTAAAACTACAATTGTATAAGTTCTTTTGCTAATATCCAATTATACCAATTCTCTTGTTAATATCATTATTAGAGTAGGATTTTGCAAGTTTAATAGTCTTCTGTAACACGTGGCAACCATGGGTGTTTCTCCAGGACAAAGGGAGCCCCTTGAGGAAGGCAACATGCTTTGTCAGTCTAACGCTCGCCTCAGCTTTCGACAGAGGGAGTAGAGTGTTCCGCCCGTGGGCTAGCCGGGCTTGGCTGGACCCCTCAGCTTATTTAAATGTAATCAGTTGTTGTAACTCTACCAAATGTTGTGTAAAGGATTTCATTTCTAATATTCTGTTAAATAAAGAAGGACAAAAGTGTGATGCGTCATTTTATAGCCTTCCAAGAAGAAGCATTCCCGTCTCTCAACGGGCCGAGAGAGAGAGGGTACGCCATTGAGCGAAGGTATAAATCGTTTCATCGTAACTCGCAGTCAGATAAAGTAAAGTTGAAAAGAAGAACCGTGGACGTCATTCAGATTAATTAAACGGTATAAACTTCCTTGTTGTTGCGAGGAAGCGACATACTGAGAATACCTTTAAAGGATAACGTCATATCCTACATATATATATATTATATACACCCCCCTTTGCAACATTGATCAACATTGAATTTGCAACATTGCAATTGCACTTTACCCACTCGTATTTATTTTTTCTCAGATGGTATGGATTTACACGACGAGTTTTAATAAATAAATAATTAAAATAAATAGTGGTATCTGGCAACTCCTCCATATATAATATGAATTATTAAAATAAATAGTGCTCTCTGGCAACCCCTCCATATATGAATTATTAAAATAAATAGTGCTCTCTGGCAACCCTTCCATATATATATAAATAAACAAATTCAATAGTGGTATCTAGCAACTGCCCCATATGTAAATAATTAAAATAACTAGTGCTCTCTGGCAACCTTCTATATAACAGATGTTGGTACCCTGAGGCCTGAGCTCTCATTATGCGTCTGGCGGAGCCAGGTAAAACATCTCTCTGAGGTTAGTATACCACTTTAAGGGGTGAGGCCGTCCCACTTCTCCCCCCAAAACTCTCTTCCTACTTTTTCTCTCTTAGGTTAGGTATACCCCTTTGGGGGTGAGGCCGTCCCAACTTCTTCCCCAAAGCTCCCCCTTCATGTAAATAGGGGGTTACCCCACCCCTTGTTGCATAACCCCTCCCCTGGTTGCAAACTCTCCCTCTTTGCAACATCACCCAGTCCCATTTGCAACATTTATACTACTTAGGGATACCGAACGGGAGGCGTGGCTGGGAGAGAGCAATTTAGCAATTGCAATGAGTCCCAAAGTATGAATGGAAGAACCAGGAGAACAGAAAACATTTTCTCCTGACGTAACTTGAAGTAGATTATGTACTCCGATTTTCTGTTCCGTGTTTTTAAACACTTTGTCTATAACGTGATCTACTCCTACTCGATTTGAATTCGTAAGCTCTGGCTCATTCCTCTCCGGAATGGCTGACGTTTTCCAGATATCCCGTTATCAGCGACTTTTTCATGCCAGATAGACCAGCGATGGTGATGTGGTCAGCCTTCACGTCGTACAGCCGGTGGCCGGCAGCCTTGGTCGTATCGTCAAGTCTTACACTCACAACGTTATCCTCTTTTTGGTGATTTGTTGAGCGACATACTCTAGATTCAAGTATGAAGCATCTTCCAAGTATTGCATTATTGATCTGCGGCTCGGAAATACACACGTCAAGTTTGAATACTGGTGACGGACTTGTACATCTTCGTCTTCACTCTCCATCTCACCCTCACAATCTTTCTCATTATCATCTGCCTTCAGCTTCCAATCTTGATGAAAAACCATTTCAGCTACTCTTACTATCACTCTCGAAAGCTCTTCAGGAGAAATTCTTTTCTCGGCAAGACACTGGACTATACACCGCATCAAGTTTTCGTTCAGACTTTTTTTGCCAGTTCTGATTTTCACTGTCGGAAATGCAGCTTCTTGTTCTTTACTCTTCTCCTTGCTTAGGTCTTCTTCCGATGAGCGAAGTTTATGATCAGTAGAAGGACTGTCTTTACCGTTGTTGGTTTTTCAAAACTCGGATCGTTTTCAGAATCGACTGAAGTTGCTAACATTTCAATAATTTTTGATCCCTCTAGCTCCCCTTTGCTCTCTCTCAAGTTGCTTTCTGTTGCTTTTCGCTTTTTCTCCACTGATCTTTCACAAGTTTCTTTCCTCTTTTTCTGTCTCACCCAATCTTTTGGTACTGCATTTGTACATATGGCCCAAAGCAATTATCCCAATAAAAAGTCTTATCCTCATCAGTCATTTTGACTCCAAATTCTTCTGCAAGTTCTGCTTCGTAATCCCCATCGTCATTTCTAATGCTGTAGGCGTTCTTAGTGAGCTGATCATTAAAGCCGCTCGCTTTTTGGTACCATTCGACACTTTTAGGTTTTTGTTGGCAGCGTTCATTCTTTCTCAGTTTGTTAAAATGTTCATAATCGCCTCTTATTTTTTTCGCCACTGTTTTTTCATGAATGAGAGAGATTTTTATTAATCCAATCTCGTCTTAGTTCATTTGCAACTATCTTGCTGGCATCATCTCGAGTCATTGACTTTTCTGTCCTTTTACTCCTTTTTTTGCAAAGTGCAAGCATCCTACCAATCACACCTGTCCCTGGTGGCAACTTTCCAGTCGGTTTAAATTCGTGAACTTCGGTGTAGGTTTCCCCAAAAAGTTGTTTTCTGGCGGCACTGCGTGATTTCCTTTCATCAGCCATCATTACTAATCAGCAGTCATTAAGCATTAGGATCTACAATTACAGTAAAACCCCATTAGTCGGCATATAACACCGAAATATGATAGGTACTACAAATTATAGTCATGCTAGATGTATCATATATTATTATTATTAAAGTAAATTATATCAAATATTGTACAGTATTTGATATATTATTTACATTATTAGTAAAGTATATATATATATATATATATATATATATATATATATATATATATGCTATATTATTATTAAAGTAATATATACAATTATTATTGAAGTAAATTAGCACAACATTGATAGTACAAGAAACCACAAAAGAGAAAGTAGCCAAACACCAGAACAAGCCAAAACACTAAAGTAAGCCTAAATAAAACATCATTATTACGACACACTAGATACTTAACAACATTGAAGAATGAACATAACCATGATTAAAAATATAGCAAGCATTTATCAACTAATTATTTTTTCTATCAGTTATAAAGGTTTGGAGGTGGGAGGCCTCATTCATCCTTTATGTTCGATATGGATCGGGCATTTTTTCAAATTTTTCGTCATCTATCCGCTTAACCACACTCCTAATGTCTCTCATTTGTTCATTTTCGAGTTCAGCGACCATGAAAACATATGAAAAGACATATTACATGTGAAGGGTAGCGTTTTTTTTCATCATTAAAACAAAAAATCGATTTTTTTTTGGCCACCATTTTGTAAAAAAAAAAAAACCACTGAACCAGGTCAAAAATTCATTTTAAGTCCAAGAACTAGCCGGATTCGTATTCAGCAGCCAAAATGGCCATAGAAACCACTCGTCCTAAAAATGTTAGATTCCCCCACCCCTACTATCATTTGGTGTTATTCGTGAATACCAAATCCAAACAGTTATTTTTTCTGGTGTTATCTGTTATCTCCTCTTTTAACAATATATTCATTTGTTAGAACTATCAATATTTGCTTGCTCCTGGTCTTTTCTTGTTTCCCCCTTGTACTGGTGCATATATATATATATATATATATATATATATATATTTTTTTTTTTTTTTTAACTGCAAACAACACACAGTATAATTAATGTAAAGAACGACGCTTGTATAGGAGAACGTTCCATACAAGATGAGGAGGGAGAACGAACAAATGAAAAATGAGGTAACCACCCGGGAATCGAACCCGGAATTTTCCGATTGCCGGTCAGATATGTTAACCACTACATGGGCCTCGATTAATCAGAAGTCGTAATTCTCCTACATACGAGCAGAAACCAATGCCCTGAGGGGGCACCTCCCGCATGCCGCACATATATACATTTTAACTGCAAACAACACACAGTATAATTAATGTAAAGAACGACGCTTGTATAGAAGAACGTTCCGCACAAGATGAGGAGGGAGAACGAACAAATGAAAAATGAGGTAGGATGTAAGAGAATTACGACTTCTGATTAATCGAGGCCCATGGTGTAGTGGTTAGCATATCTGACCGGCAATCGGAAGATCCCGGGTTCGATTCCCGGGTGGTTACCTCATTTTTCATTTGTTCGTTCTCCCTCCTCATCTTGTGCGGAACGTTCTTCTATACAAGCGTCGTTCTTTACATTAATTATACTGTGTGTTGTTTGCAGTTAAAATGTATATGTGCGGCATGTGGGAGGTGCCCCCTCAGGGCATTGGTTTCTGCTCGTATGTAGGAGAATTACGACTTCTGATTAATCGAGGCCCATGGTGTAGTGGTTAGCATATCTGACCGGCAATCGGAAGATCCCGGGTTCGATTCCCGGGTGGTTACCTCATTTTTTCATTTGTTCGTTCTCCCTCCTCATCTTGTGCGGAACGTTCTTCTATACAAGCGTCGTTCTTTACATATATATATATATATATATATATAAAGGGTGATCCAGAGAATGGGACCCAAAAGAAACCCCTGTAACTCTTAAAGTATAAGTCCTTTTATAAAATCATACGCATCATTCGAAAGAGGATAGTTACAAGTTTGTACAGGATTGTATAGGTTTTGACAATACAAGACAAGATAAGATACAAAACAAAATAAAAGTGTTAGTTAAAACTAACCCTTCAAGATGACTGCATGGACTGTGGAACAGCTGCGTTTCATAACTGAGCAATATTATGAGCATGGAAGAAGTGTAGTTTCAGCTCAAAGATCTTTCAAGACAAATTTTCAGATGTCAAAATCACCTTCTAAGAAAGTAATCCGTCGGTGTGTCAGAAATTTTTCCCTAACTGGCAGCATTGGAAAAAGAAAACCAACTGGAAGAGTGCGCACAGCAAGGATAGACGAGATCATTAGCAGAACTCGTGAAATTGTACAGGATAATCCTAACATAAGCATCAGACGTGCTTCTCAGCTGTTAGGAGTTGGATATGGAACAACACACCGTATATTCAAGCAAAATTTAATGCTCTTTCCATATAAAATTCAAACAGTGCAACAACTAAACGATGGAGATTTCGCACGAAGACGACAATTCTGTCAATGGATCCAACAGAAGGTAAATGACACCACCAATTTTCTAGCAACTTTGATTATGTCAGACGAAGCCCATTTTCACTTGAATGGAACTGTAAACAAACAAAATTGTCGTTTCTGGGCAACAGAAAATCCATTGAATATTACCGAAGTCCCGTTGCATAGTCAGCGTGTAACTGTTTGGTGTGGTCTTACTGCATCTCAGATCATAGGGCCGTACTTTTTCGAGGATTCCACCGGAAACACGGTCACTGTAAATGGTGATCACTACGAAAAAATGTTGACCGATTTCCTTATTCCTAAATTAAGAGATCTTTGTCTAGAAAACCACTGGTTCCAACAAGACGGAGCTACCTGCCATACCACAAGGAACTGCATGGCAGTTTTGCGTCAAACGTTTCCAGGCGAGTTAATCTCAAGATTTGGAGACGTTGAATGGCCCGCAAGGTCTCCGGATTTTTCTCCCTTAGATTATTATCTCTGGGGATATTTAAAGAGTAGGGTCTACAGAAATAACCCAACGACCTTGCAAGAATTGAAGGCCGCCATCACAAATGAGATACAGGCCATACCACCGCACACTCTTGCAAAAGTGATGCAGAACTTACAAGCGAGAACACTGGAATGCTTGGCAACTAATGGAGCACATTTGAAAGGAGTCATTTTTAAAAAATAAATATTTCATAATAAACTTGTAACTCTACTCTTTCGAATGATATATAGTTTTTATGAAAGGAATTAAATATTAAGAATATTTGGCTTTTTTTTATGGGTCCCATTTATCTGGATCACCCTATATATATATAATATATTTATATAATATATATATATATATATATATATATATATATGTGTGAAAAGAAGGACCAACACAACAGCAAACATTTACGTTTATTTTTTATACTTCAGACGTTTCGACAAATCCTTTGTCATCATCAGTGAATTATAAGTCTTAAAACCTTAAAACAAAAATGAGAATAATGAAAATTACATCAATACACAATTAAAATTAAAATTACATCACTACAAAAAATTAAAATCATTAAAATTAAATTAAAATTACCTCAACTGGTAAATACACAATGTTTACATCAACCTCCATACTTTTAGAAGGTATGGTATGTCTATGAAAATCGGTTGGTTAGTTAAAAGAGCTGTAATTTGTAAGATGAGCTATTATTGTTAATGGAAGGTTGTTTCTATAGATGTACAAAGATTCTAAAATTCGGAGTTTTGTAAGGTTATTGGATCTGGTTAGAATTTCGAACTGAGTTTTGTGAAGTGGATGGTTGTTTTCATTACTATGGTTTCTAATTGCGGATGACAAAAGATTTGCCGAAACGTCTGAAGTATAAAAATAAACGAAAATATTTGCTGTTGTGTTGGTCCTTCTTTTCATCTGTAAGCTCCGTTTCCCTAAGGCGAAGTCAATAGTTTTGATATATATATATATATATATATATATATATATATATATATATATATATATATATATTTCTTCCCATTCTTTTGTATTTTATAAATGGAAAATTAAAATCAACGCGGAGTATAATATTCTGGGATGGGGTGTTTTGTTTAAGAACTTTATTAGGTTTCTGATGTCGGCAATGGCTTCAGAGAAATATATCTATATATAAAAGTAAAGTAGCACACTACGTAAAGAGAAAGCATATACAAATTTATTTATACAGTATATATACACAGTATATACTATATATATATATATATATATGTATATATATATATATGTATATATATATATATATATAAAATAATAATCCTTTATATTTCGGCTTCCTAATCGATGTGTGTGTGTGTGTGTGTGTGTGTGTGTGTGTGTATATTATATGACTGCACATTTTCTTTTAATATTATATATGATAACGGTATATAATTTTTTTATTTATCTTATATTCATATATTTTATATTCATATGTTTTATATTATTAATGAATTTATTTGAGGTTATTAGCTTCCGACTTATTCAAAGGTTTTCATCTGGCGCGAGTTTCTTGTAATTCAGAATATTCATATAATATTTTAGATCATTTTTACACTGAAAATGGAGAGTAAATGATCAAGTTCATCTCTCTAAAATATTATTTTATATTTAGTTTCTGTTAATTATGTATTTCAAATTTACTGCTTTTTACATCACAATTTTTGCCTATTGTTTAGGTGTATAATTATAAAAGCTATAAACGCTGAGTCTCTCTCTTATAATTTCGATTCAAATCTGATTCTAGAACTTTGAAACTTTTGTGTCAAGTCATCTTTTTAAGCTAAGGGGTGTTGCAAAAGTTCGTGCTTGTTTTTCTTTTAGGATTTCAGGTATTTGGCAGACCAACTCGGAGTTGTGTTCAAAGACATTTCCAAATGGGATTGTACAGACCATCGACAGTGATTTTCGAATATTGAGTTGACGTTTGACGTTGCGAACGACATCAGCTAACAAACGCGACGCCACACCGAATGCAACACTTGCGATACGAGATTTTATTTCCACGAACACCATGGAAACTGTCGAGTCAACGATGATATGACGTAATGAAAAAATATGAATACGACGATGCAACTAACAAACCGAATTTTTTAGTTCTCATTTTGGACAAATAAATATATCTTTACTTAAAAATGTGAGCGAAAATCCTATCGGATTTGAAATCCAGTTCGAGATTCATCAACAAATATTTTTATATTCTAAAAAGCAAAATTGAGGAGTCCGCTTTTTGATAGCGAACACCAGGACAGCGTTTCTTCTTTTCACGGAGTGTAAATTTTATTCAATACAAACAAAAAACTTTGTAATTAAAATCACTTTACCGATACTACCTTCGTAAAAGGGTTAACTCGAAAAGAAGGAGTACGTTCATGTAATGGAAGAGCAATTTAGAAATGAGAAAGTTCTTCCACCAAATATTTTCGATAAAAAATAAGAATCTTCATCTATAACTGCAAGCACTGAAAACGGGTTCCCCACTTGCGCAGTTCTGGAAAAAGTGGTTCAATTCTGAATAGTCGATGATGGTCGCATCTGTTAAAGTAGCGACTTCCCTTGAGCAAATGTGAACCGGTTATCTTCATAGATTATGCGCGCAAAGTTTCAGATTGAACGATCTTGCGGTTGCAAACATCTTTAAAAATTTGACAGAATTTGCGGGATTAATAATAATAATAATAATAATAAAATTTAAGGTCAGCTTCTTATTTAATATATGTTTGAGAAGTCAGAGATGAATGATTCTTCTTGACTACATATATATATATATAATATATATATATATATATATATATATATATATATATATATATATATATATATATATACTGTGTATATATATATATATATATATATATATATATATATATATATATATATATATATATATATATATATATATATATATATATATATATATATATATATACTGTGTGTGTATATATATAATATATATATATATATATATATATATAAAGAAGTAAATTATACTGTATTTTTAAACATTTTCAGGGTCCAAACGATAGATAATGCTTCTTCAGTTCGTGCATAGTTCTGTTGCAATTTAGATAGTAAATAGCCGAAACATACTATGGGGGATTCGGTTCTCTTCATTTCCTGTAGAAGAACGGTGCCTATTTGAATGGTAAATGTAATTTAAATGTTATTGCAGTATCAGAATATTGTAACAAAGGAGACAAAGAAGTTTATTGTTTAATATTTCTAAAATATTTTGTTATTTCTTTGACCAAATAAGAAGTATTTAGCTATAACTAAATTCGCTTAAGGAACAGCAATGTCAGAAAAGTTGGTACTTTTGCATTATCCTCCCAACACTAATTTTTGTTTATAATGGAAGGAAAATAAAGTACGTTAGCAAAACACTTTTAATTTTTAATCGTGAAAAGGCATGAAAGCAGTAATATCTCGCAACATCGCGAGAAAGACTAACCTAACCTAACCTAACTTGAAGCCGGCTAACTACGGCTAACGCCTGCGGCGGGCTGTTTTTAACCTAACCTAACCTAACCTAATCCCAACACTAATTTTTTTATAATAGAAGGAAAATAATATACGTTAGCAAAACACTTTTAATTTTTAATCGTGAAAAGGCATGAAAGCAGTAATATCTCGCAACATCGCAAGAAAGGCTAACCTAACCTAACCTAACTTAACTTGAAGCCGGCTAACTACGGCTAACGCCTGCGGCGGGCTGTTTTTAACCTAACCTAACCTAACCAAACCTAACCTAACCTAATCCCAACACTAATTTTTTTATAATGGAAGGAAAATAAAGTACCATAACCAAAACCAAACCAACATTATATAAAAAAATTAGTGTTGGGAGGATAATGCAAAAGAACCGAAAAGTTGCCCTCAAATTTCACTTCTTTTAGGACCACTTTCACATTTAAAATTTTCGTCTTATTTTACTCTTGGCATAACGATATACTTTACATTTATATATATTATATATATATATATATAATATATATATATATATATATATATATATATATATATATATATATACATGAAATAATAGAAATGTAATAGATGAACAGGGTGTCCCATAACCTCCTTTCCCCTGAACCTTTTACTACTAGGGTGATGGTAAAGGGATAAAGGGGCTTATAGGTTACCTTATATATATTAGGATCCAAGAGTACAATTAGAAGTCTTTTACAAATATTACTTAAAGTAGTTGAACCAAGTTTAGAGTGTAGGTATAAATTTGCAATAGAATCCTACAAAACCTATAAATGAGTATATTTGATCAAAATGTTTAGGAACGAGATAGTCTCCAAAAGATTAAGTTTAGAAAAATGTTCAAACGCTTCTTTAAGATATTTTAAATATTTATCAAAAGTGTTACTGTAGAGGAGGAGGTGAGTGTAGACACCAATCCACCAGGGAAGTACTCCAGGGTGGACGTTAGGCAGGAAACAGGGAATGCTGGAACTCTCGTTTTTTTTGTCACTGCCCTCCTTAGCTGATCTTTTTCCGTGTCTCATCTACCCTGTAAGCAGTCTAGCATGCTCCCAAACACATGCTTCTCCCTCTACTCCTCTTTACACATGCATGCATCTTACACACTACACATACTTTTCAAAATTAAAAAAAGGTATAGTTTTTAACAACTTTGGAGAGCTTGATTTCTACTATCTTCTTTTCTTCCTGTGGGGGGGGAGGGAGCATTTGTGCAGTCATTCGCCCTTGACCCCTCCTTCGTGCATAAAAAAAGTTACAATGTCGTCAAGATAGACCAGGTATTAAACCTATCAAACACGATATCCATAAGTTGAGAAAAGTTAACAGGAGACTTGGATCTCGTAGAATCTAGATGCAGTCTTAGACTCTGGCAATCAGTTGTAATGTCCAAGCTCGCTACGGGTGAGTTCCCAGTTTATGAATTTAGGTGACTTCTTAGTTTTAAACAGTTCTTTCGCTTATTTCTAATATTAATAAATTACTTCCTTCGCAAGATATATAATTTATCGTCGCCAAAAATCAAAGTATTTGGGTTGGTTACATTTTGAAGACAATGTTACTTGCCCAAAATAAAACCTTAATAGTTAATTATTTCAATAATTAATGGAGGCACTCAGAAATCATGAAAATAAACTTGGTCATACTTTTTAAATTTTATTTTGCAATTAAAATGTGATCGATTATAATTATGAGTAAAATTCAAATGAAGTCAAATAAATCGAACAACTTATAACTCCAAGAAAAAACTTCAAAGTTCTGCAGGATTCACTTTAAGAAAAAAAATTCAAAGTTCTCGATGAAAATTCAACCAAAGACAAGGTCGAAATATTTTCGTAAAAACTTACAAAAATTGATAAAACTTACTTATGTAACGTACCACTAACGAGTATATGGAGCGTGTTATACCCACTTTTCTATAACTAAATCCAATGGAAATTGGCTTTACATTCGTTTAAATGGGGGCATAAAGAGGGATTAGACTGTCTTGGAGCGGATTTTTAATTAATTAGCGATAATATTTCTAGGTTTTCGGGGTTGAGGGGCAGAAGTTCGGGCATTTATAGATTCACATTCAAGACATAACCAAATTTTATCGAAACGTGGAATAAGGTGTGTTTCAAAAGAACTTTCTCAGATTTCAACAGATACTCTGTTCAGGGTACTGCAAAATTTTGTTGTTCATGTGCAAAGAGTTAATGAGCTGAGAGGACATCATATAGAACGTGTTTCGCACTAGGGGACTAATTCTACATGTGTAGAGAAAGTACAATAAAAATTTCATGTTTTAATTTCAATTAATAAAAGCTACAAACCTTTTAAAATGTCATGTTTAAAAAATCACTCGATATATATATATATATATTGAATCTTCAGTAGTTACAAATGTCTTTATTATCAGTCACTATCTCTTTGTATAATTCTATGCCTCGTAAAAACAGGATCAGTTTTTTAAGATTAAACCGGTTTAAAAGAATGTCACTTACAGATAGAAAAAAAATGCCAGGCGGACGAAGGACATCCATTTTATTGCATAAAAAATTTCTGATAATGGTTTTAGAAGTCAAATTAAATGTAAAGATTAGCCAGCAAAATCTAATGAAACCAAATTTAATTGTATTAACTTTCGACATGTAAATGCATCCAACATTCTCGAAAGATAGGCAGGGTAATAAAAATATAATCAGTCAGAAAAGCCAGAAACTGGTACAGCGCTCAGACCAGACGAACGCGACCCATCGCGTTATCTCTTTAGTACAGTACCTTTAATTAGTTATAGATAGGGATATGGTATTACCCACTGATCCGTGGGCGCTAGTGATATGCAGGGTAAGCAACTATTTAAAAAACATAGAGTAATTAGGAGAGAGACAGACAAAGACAGACAAAAGAGAAAGGCAAAAAGTATAAAGAGACAAAGCACAGAAAAATAAACGAATACAAATAAAGGTACAAACACCTTTACAAAGACAGGCACAAAGGTTAAGGTAAACGCCACATACAGAAAGAGAAATACAGAACTGACAGAAAATCCGATAGTAGATTTCGTTGGAACAGTGAAGCAGAAAAAGATAAACTCCGAATGAACCATAAAATTTATGAAATAAACACAGAATTTGGACGAAATTTCATGTGAAAAATGAGTAGATTGTGACGAAGGATGAAAGGAGATAAAGCTATTTTGGTAAAAGGAGTTTTATTGGTTTCTGAAGTGATGCAAAAGAATATTAATTTAAAAAGTTGGGAAAGAACCTTAAAAGCTTTCTAAACGGCGGGATGAATGAAATTTTGTGGCACCTCACTCTCGCAACTTTTGAAATTATACATGAATACGATTTCCCAAATATAATTTTAAACTATATAATATATATATATATATATATATACTCTTAATTCACAGGAAACAACAAATCCTGTTAAAAAGTGAAAAACCTACAAAATCGGCCGGATTTCAAGCCATTTGTTCTAATACTTTCGTTTACATTTTTCGCCAGGCACATTTCTGTGTCGTTCCCGTTCGATGTTTGCTCCTGGATAGAGAAAGAGCCCTTGCAATTACTTTGTTATATATATATATCTGTGTATATATACGGTGATCCATTTAAAACCATCCCCAAATTAAAAATGTTTGTAATTTGGGTACGGTTTTAAATGGATCACCCGTGTGTGTGTGTGTGTATATATATATATATATATATAATATATATAGTTTAAGGAACTATAACCTTGCAAATTCAATAAAATAGTAAACTCCCCCCCCCCCCCCCCCAAGAAAAAAATTAAGAGAATTAAAATTAAATTAAAAGGTAACTGAAAGCTTTTCGAAGGTACTTCCTTCTTCTTTCAGGCACGAATAAAAACTGAAGTAAGAGAAAGGACGCGCAGAAGAGAGTTCAAGAAACGTTATGCCTCTGGCAACTGAAAACAGCTGGATACAAGCGTATATAAGATTCTTTGGGTAAATAAAAGTTAGTTAAGAATATAGTTAAAGTCAATTTTACATTAAAATTATCAGTGTTTTTTATCAAATAGGACTCAGCCAATTTCCTCCTATCACTATTATCAGCATTACGAAGAAGATAGGAATTATTAATATTAATGGTCTATTTATATTATGGTCATAATCTAAGCGATGTTTATGTAAAGCTAAGTTATCATCAGCAATATTTAAACTATATTTGTGCTGATAAAGACGACTTTTAAAATCAATGATCTCACCAATATAACATTTGGGGCAATTCAAACATGGGATATTGTAAACCCCAGTGTTAGAAGCCCGCTTCAGTTGTTGGTCCCTTCGTATAAAAGTATGAGAAATCTTACGAAGACCGGGAGGCAAACTGTTACAAAATGGCTCAGAACTGAAAGGAACAACTAAAAAATCTTTAAAATCCTTAATAGAGGCGTTATATTCAAAAAAATATTTGGTAGCACCAAGTGCTTTTCAATAAAAATATTGGGGTAACCTAATTTAAAAAGATTCTTTAATATAGGCGAACTCAGAATTCAAATACAGGGGCTGTAAATCCTAAAAGCTCTTAAAAACATACAAATAAGGATGTCTCTCTTTGTAAAGGAACTTCGAGACGAAAGCCAGTGAACATAAGAATTGGAATGAGTGGCTTTTCTCAAAACAATAAACTCAGGTTTATTATTATTAGATCTTATAACTTATGAAAATAAAAACCCACTCTAATAGACAGAGTTTATTTCCACAACAGTTTCGACGCCCACTGGCATCCTCCTCGGGTATGTATCCACCGAGGAGGATGCCAGTGGGCGTCGAAACTGTTGTGGAAATAAACTCTGTCTATTAGAGTGGGTTTTTATTTTCATATTTTGACCTTCACGTAGAAAAAAGTGAAGTTTTTTGCACATCTTATAACTTGAATATCCAAAAAGGGATTTTTTTAATTCTTTTTAATCTCTACAATAAACTTTATAAAGGGTAAAATATTATTTAATCGGTCGAGAATGACTTTAGGATCGAATTCTGCAGGAAGGAGAACGAACGCGTCATCAATATAACGATACCAATAAACGGATGAATCAATAATATCAGGAAGAAACTTCCTTTCAAATAACTCAGATCTTTTTCAAATGGACGACCCCATGGGATTTAGCTGAAAATTTGTATATTAATAAATTTTTATATTCTATTAGCGAAAATGGCATTATTTTCCTGGAGAAATATGCGCAACATACGAAAAAATTGCATTTATATGCGCACTAGTTTGCATGGCGCATGACCGTTATCAAGTTTACACCGCTCATGACGCCTGGATACGAGGTTGCTGTGTGGCCCCCGGTTAAGTGAATGCCCGGTTCAGTTAATTGAATGCCAGGTTAGGTCAATTGAATGCCAGGTTAGGTCAACTGTACGCCCTTGATGATTGGTTAGGTTAAGTCGTGATATTTTCGTTAAAACTAACGAAAATATCATGACTTAACCTAACCAATCGTCAAGGGCGTACATTTGACCTAACTGGGCATTCAGTTGACCTAACCAGACATTCAATTGACCTAACCTGGCATTCAGTTGACCTAACCGGACATTCAATTGCCCGGGGGCAACTCGCAAGTAGATAGATCACAGCACTGCATTATCATATGCTCACACTACAACAATAATATTCAGACTAAACTAGGTCTAAGCAGGCAACAAATAAACATTAATAACAACAACAAAAATTACTGTTTATGCGAGTTCGTATGGAGAAGAAGGTATGAAAATGAAGATTTATTTATTAAAATATTATTAAATATTCCAAATTTTAATAAATAAAGGATATTATCCGCGTTTTATTTTGTAAAACCCACTACATAACACTACATAATTTAAATAACGGTCATGCGCCATGCAAACTAGTGCGCATATAAATGCAATTTTTTTCGTATGTTGCGCATATTTCTCCAGGAAAATAATGTCATTTTCGTTATCAGAATATAAAAATTTATTAATATACAAATTTTCAGCTAAATCCCGTGGGTTCGTCCATTTGGAAAAGATCCAATAACTCCATAAATATATGTACAGTATCTGAAAGGGGGGAAGCCCATAGTGAGGCCTTCCTTCTGCCGAAAAAATAAATTGTTAAAAGTAAAAAAAGAATGTAACAAACACGTCTAATTGATTTTCTAAAAAGGGAAGTGGGTAAGTCAAGTTGAATGCCGCTTTCAATGAGAAACTCTTCGAGGTATTCTGAAGTTGTCTCTTAAGGAACCTCAGTAAAAAGAGAGACTACATCAAAACTCATCGTCTCTTTGCCCTCAAGATCGATATTACTAATTTTATTAATAAAATCTCGTGTTGTTGTGTTTGTGTTTGCATATACGAATGGAAAGATGACGAGCACTTTTTTCAACGTTAATGTCACTTTTGCACTTGCGTCTGCGAACACAAAAGTATTTACTACCGAACACAACGGCACTTGACAAAACCACTTAATTCTGCCATTAGAGATTATATCGTCTCGAGTAATCATACGATCCGAAGCTCAGCGTTCTCCATTCTAGCCACAAATGATTTTGAAAATGACCTTAGTTAGTATTCTAGAAAGTTTGTGTACAGTATTTAAGACCCCATTTAAAGCCCGGTATTTAAGGCCCTGTTTAAATGATTGTTGATCATCTACAGATATTTTAATTTTAAGGTAATTTTTTCTCATTTGTATCTTTTTTAATGTTTTTAGATTTTAACGTCTTTAATTACTCAATGACTGGTTCATTGTTGTATTAATTTCTTTATTTGTTTTTGAGCCTTGAAAATGGGTACACTTGACCCGAAACTAGTCAGTGTTGACCCGAAACTAGTCAGTGTTAAAAGATATTTAAATTCGTACTGGTTTTTGGACTCTCATAAAGTTCAACTTCCGGATTGGAGGTTCTCTGGTGGATATATATATATATATATATATATATATATATATTAGGGATGTACCGCATACCAACCATTAGTTTTGTTTGGTTATTATGCGTCAATGTAAACAAAAATTTAGTTGAATTATTGTCTAAGCCCTATAACACTACAAAAAAGTTAACATTTTATAATTCTCCATGTTCTTTCAAGGCACCCCAAAAGCAATGCAGCAGAATTATGAAGACGCTCTGGCAATTGTATTAAAATTTTGGAAGCCGAATCTATTTAATAGTATTTATTACGTTTACTCGCTATCCAAGATAGACTGAAATTGCTGAAAACATTGAAGCTTATCAAAGACCAGAACATAGGCCAGATATTGTTGCGAGTTTTTCACATGAAACTGAAAGAGCTGCTTCGTGATTTAACAATAAAACATATACTCAGGAAGCCAAGTGTATTTCCGTATGTAGTTCATGTATCTTCAACTTTCAGCTGGTGGGACTCGCCGAAAAATGACGGGTTGAAATTTTCCACATTCACCAGTTTAAATTTTGAAGCATTTGTTCAGACGGGGGAACGGGAGTTCAGGTGAAATGTCGATGAATCTGTAACAAATTCAAAACGTTTCGTCAGCAATGCTTCCACTACGTCTCCAAAGACAGAACTAGAACTGAGATGGACTTTAAAATATAAAAACGGCCCAAATGTGCAAAATACTGTATACAACAAACAATGGCCTCCAGGTTTTCGGTCATGACTCTCTCTCTCTCTCTCTCTCTCTCTCTCTCTCTCTCTCTATATATATATATATATATATATATATATATATATATATCAGTGATGTAGTCGAGAAAACCATGGCCAAGACCGAGACCGAGACCAGGAAAAAAGGTATTGAGACCGGTCTCGAGTCCTACATCACTGATATATATATTATAATATTTTTATATATATATATATATATATATATATATATATATATATATATATATATATATAATGTTATAATGTTTCAGACCAACAAAGACCCTAGGATCCACTCATGGCTGGTCTACCTAACTGTGTTCGTGTATTGTGTATGTCCTCCGTGGTGGCGGAGGGGACCTACAATTTTACGTGGTTCCGAACCACAAGAACATAAGAAATTTATGTAAAAACTGCGGTAAATTGGCAACGACCAATTTTTACGAAACTAAATAATTATCAATTTAAAACTAATTAATTATCGATTTAAAATTAAAGATAGAATCTCTGATCCAGAGGATCAAGTCATAATAGACTACTATCCACAAATATGTTACACTCTATATCTATTTATAAAGGACATGCAAATATATCGGATCCAAAAATCCAGTCAATTTCATTACGGTATCCATCAAGTCACGGTCCATATCGATAGCGGACCAAGTCAAAATTTACAATCATATTCATTACAATATATACACTTACGAGAAAAAGAGTAGGTGTGGCTGTAAAGACTGTACAGTAATGTAGAAATGTGTGTGCACCCATTTTGGGTCTCCCATTTAAAGGTGTTTGTGGGGCAAGTGAAGATCATGAGTTTTTCAATACCTCACAGTACTATGGGGGGCACCGCTCGGCAGAGGAATCTCTTTAAATGGGGTGTGTAAGGACAGAGAGTATCCCCTAACCCAAGACGCTGCCTCCCTATATCCCACAACACTTGTGTTGAGCTGTGGGATCTATCCCAGAAAGCCTTAATTTTACTACCTTAAACTATACCCTTTCTATCAACATATGCGTCTAATCGATTTTAAACATGTTTATAGACGTGCTACTAATTACTTCTACCGGCAAACTATTCCAGCTATTTACTATTCTATGCGTAAAAAGTTTTTCGCAACTGCTGTCTCGAACCTTCTACTTGTCAACTTACACCCGTTATTTCTAGTCCTATTATATTGAGATATTTCGAAAAAGCTATCTCTATCTACGTTATCGAACCCATTCATAATTTTGAAAACCTGGATTAGATCACCCCTTAACCTCCTGGTCTCGAGGTTGTCAATTTTAACTCCTTAAGCCTATCCTCGTACGACTTTGACCTAAGCGACGGAATCATCTTAGTTGCTCGTCTTTGAACTCTTTCGATTTTGTCTATATCTTTGCGCATATACGGATTCCAAAATATATATATATATATATATATACTGTGTGTGTGTGTGTATATATATATATATATATATATATATATATATAGAGAGAGAGAGAGAGAGAGAGAGAGAGAGAGAGAGAGTGGATGATGATGATGATGATATCATGATTATATCTCCGCGTTTATTCACGCCTAAATGGCTAGGGTAAACTGCACCAAATTTAGTATACACATTAAGGAAGAACCAGGGAAGGTTTTAATAACACACTCGCCCCTTCCAGTTCCTCCTAGGTTGTGTTTCGGGGGCTTTTGTTGCGCAAGGCGTAGCGGACATTCTAGGATATATACTGTATATGCTGGAATGACCGCTTAGGAATAGAATGCATCGCTGCAGGATTAACAGGACAAGGTGTCTTAAAGGCAAAAGCAACCCGTAACGCTCTTTTAATGCTGAAGGATCTACGCAGTGCCGCTTTTAACCTTTCTCAGGCCCGGGGCATAAAGCAAAGATGGAGGCTGTTAGAAAATCTAGAAAAGGAAGAGCCATTGTTGTCCCAAGGCGATATAATGACTGAGCTGACTGATGCAGCATTGCTTGTATATATTAAATTAAGGTGTGTGTGTGTATCCATCTCATAATTGGGATCAATGAAAGAAAGCCACCCCCAGCCTTCTTTAGTTAGCTTTATAAGGATAACTAACGAAAATATCACGACCTAATCTAACCAATCGTTAGGTCAACTGGACGCCCTTGACGATTGGTTAAGTTAGGCGGTTATATTTTCGCTAGTTAGCCTTATAAAGCTAACTAAGAAGGCTGGGGGTGGCTTATTTTCATTGATCCCATAACTGTAAGGTTAGTGAAAAATTCACTTAATTTAGAGCTAACATTTTTGGGCTCTTGTGGCATCATTGTTTGGGCACTCTTGTGGCATCATTTTTTGGGGTCACTGGCGCGTCCTTTCTACTCGTTTGTTGAATGCAGCATTTACAGGGCGTGGTCTTATAGAGAGCTCTCTTGCAATTCAGTTTGGTTGTTTAGATACAAGATTGTTGCATCGTGCAATGGTGCAGGTTGTATTGTTATTGTAAGGTTTAGAAAGAAGACCATAAATAGTGCCCCTTTTGTTTTTTCTTAATTTTATACTACTGAAGCCTAAAGTAGGCCCACATCGAGTCAGCAGCCCTGAGGTAGGACCTTATAGGACCTCCAAGTCCGTAAGTTTGTTTTAGTCTAGCTTAACTTGGGCTATAAGTTAAAGTAGCCCCTCAGAGCTTGGCCGTTCAAGGCTCAGCTGGGATTCTGAATCCAGTCAAAATAAATAAAATCACAGAGTTCCTTCCCTTTATGAAGAGAATAAACAATTATACAAACAAATACTCTTTATCTTTAAATTTCTTTCCTACCTCTCAACCTCTTTTCTCTACTTTGCTTTAAAACTTTCACTTGTCTTTAAATTGTCTTACTTCTTTTAATCATCCTCCTTAAACAGACAGCCTCGTAGGGACCAACCGGTCTGTTGCTGTTTGGTGTCCTTTGTATTCCTTTGTATTCCTTTGTAAATACAGATCTGTCCACCAAGAATACAATAAGACGCTCTCTTTTTGGCCTTCTTAGAAGCCAAAATCAGTTATAATTTGTTCAAAGGAAATTTTCTTCAGTATATTTTGTTCAAATGACATCGGCGACAAGGAGTTCAATCTTTCTTTGAACAATTCTTCGAGATACTCCATAACGGTTTTTAATATTTAAATATTTAAGTCACATTATTTAGTATTTAGTTATTAAAAAGACAAATGTCAAATTAATTTTCCTCCATTAGTTCAAATCAGCTTTCACTAGAAAAATAAAGTCTTGATAAAATGAGGGTCTCATTTTGTGAAGACTTTTTCAACATGGTCCTCATTATGAAACCAATGTTGAACGCGAGGCTTTTACATTTTATTTGATTAGGTATAGGCGGACAAAGTTGGGAGCGCAAACTACACAAACTACACTAGGATAATGTAGGGGAACGTAAACTACACTAGACACCACAGGGGGACGTAAACTACACTTACTCCATATATATATGAGTGTGTGTGTGTGTGTGAAATAGACTTATACACTTTACAGTGATGTAATGCCGGGATTGTTTAAACAAAATTCAATTTAGGGAAAGTAATAATAATAATTATAATAATAATAAATAAGGACATCATAATTTTGTATATTAATATTATTTACAATCGAGGATTAATAAATAGCCAAAGACATTTTAATTAACTAAAAATGAAATTATTTATGACTGCTCTCCTTTCGTTCAAAGTTCCTACAAGCAGTGGCGTATTAAAGGGGTGGCCAGGGGGGGGCAGGCCCCAGGGCCCAGCTGTTTTAGGGGCCGATGTTTATAATGATATCAATGATAAATTTGGAATGCTCAACAATATCTGTCTGTCATTGTTATGCATAGAAAAGAATATTTTGCAGAATTTAAATACTGAGCTTGTGATTGGAAAATTTAGTGAAATGAAGCAGCTCAAAAAACTTTTGTATACTGGTGGTGGATGATTTTGTGACCAACTTTGGTAGATTAGTAGTGAACTTGTAGTTGTGTAATTGGTTTGGGGTGTAATTGTAGCAGCTTGGTATATGTGTAAAATTTGCATTATTTGATTTAGAAATAAATGGTTTTATTAATTTACATGACTCGAAGATTTGTCTTGTTGAGGGACCCCAAGAATATTTTGGCCCCAGAGCCCAAAAATCCTTAATACGGCACTGTGTACATGTATTGTTAATACATGTACATTGTTAATAAAAAGCTATAGAAAAGGGCCCCATATTCTTCATTGCCCCGGGGCCCCGAGATGTCTTAATCCGCCTCTGCCTACAAGTACATTTATTTTAAGATTCACTTTTGCAAATTTTTCGGTGCTACTGTAGTATGCGGTCTACCTACGATTGGTTAGGTTTAATCATGATATTTTCGTTAAAACTAACGAAAATATCATGACTAAACCTAATCAATCGTCAAGGGCGATTGACAATGGGATGTAAACAAACAATTAGTAAACAAGATAAGAAGCTATAATTAAAAGGTAGACCGCCGAATCGTAGGTAGACCGCATACTTAACCAGCACCAATAACGTTCTACCCCAGCCTTCTTTAGTTAACCTTATAAGGATAACTAACGAAAATATCACGACCTAACCTAACCAATCGTCAAGGGCGATTGACAATGGGATGTAAACAAACAATTAGTAAACAAGATAAGAAGCTATAATTAAAAGGTAGACCGCCGAATCGTAGGTAGACTGCATACTACAGTAGCACCAATTTTTCTATGTTTCATGTGAGACAGTTTTCTATCTTTTATATATAAGAAATTATGGTTAGAATTACATAATACATTCGTATATATGTTGCTGTTTATTGAATATATCGTTCATGGAAATACTGTGAGATAATTAAAATTTAATAGTCATCGCAAATTTAATTTCCTTTTCGTTTTCTATGAACGCTCACCACAAAAAAGGTATTTTCAAAGGTAAACTTTAATAACACTAGACTAATACTTATGAGTTTTGTGTTCATATTACAAAACCAAAGCATTATATAATTTATTATTGTTTCACTGATGGTATCATTTATTCCTTCATGACTCATATATATATATATAGGCACTAATAATGATAGTGATAAATTTTATTGGCAGGAGCCAGGAGATAAATACCATATAAAAAGTACAATATTCATGAAGGTGATAAACGACTGTAACGTATAAATGGTCCATGCATACTCTATGTCTATAGAGTACTCTATGCTCTATATATACAGACACACAGACACAGTATATACGAGGGCCACTCAATATATTTTGCCCACCTTTTTTTTTCTTTCCAAGTTTCCTTGTAAGTTCCAGAAATTTTTTACACAAGTAGTTACATACCTTTTTTACAAGTTTTTATGTTTTCATATAGTCTCCACATCCTTTTCTACGGCTTTCCTCCACCTCGAAACAAGGGCCTTTATTCCTTGCTGGTAAAAGTCCGCTGGCTTCCGCTGGAGCCACTTCTTAACCTCCTTACCAACCTCATCGTCACTCTGAAACTTTCTTCCACGCATAGCATCCTTCATTGGCCCAAACAAATAGAAGTCTGAAGGTGCCAGTTCCGGGCTGTATGGAGGGTGGAGTAACACAGTCAAGCGCATTTTTGTGATGGCCTCTTGTTTGCAAACTGTTGTGTGGTCTTGCGTTATCCTGCAAAAGAAGGACGTCTTCCAGTTTTCTCTCCGGTCGAACTCGTTTTATACGTCTCTGGAGTCTCTGTAGGGTAGCAATATACGCCCCTGAGTTGATTGTTTGTCCTTTCTTTATAATGTCCACCAGAATCCCCCCTTTCATGTCCCACAAGATGGTGGCCATAACCTTTCGTGCAGAGGGAGCCATTTTGAACTTTTTCTTGCGTGGGGAGTCTGCGTGATGCCACTCCATGGATTGGCGTTTTGTTTCAGGTTCAAAGTGGTGTACCCAAGTCTCATTCCCAGTCACAATTCGTGAAAGGAAGTCATCCCCTTCTGTCTCGTATCGAACCAACGACTCAGAAGCAATTTCTTTTCTTTGGGCTTTGTGATCTTCAGTCAGTTCGCGAGAAACAAAACGTGAACACACTTTTGAGTATCCCAGTTGAGTATCCTAGCTCCAGTGATAGCGCCTTGTATGTGACTCGCCGATTTGATCGAATGATGCTGTTAACACGGTGCACAGTGTGAGATGTCACAGCCGATACCGGGCGACCGCTGCGTGGCTCATCATCGAGGCTGGCTCTCCCTCTCTCCGATGATCTCACACGTTTAGACCAGCGATCAACAACAGCATCTCCGTAAACGTTTTGTAGACGTTTGTGAATAGTTCCAACTGTTTCCTTCTCTGCGGTTAAGAACTCGATAACAGCTCTCTGTTTACGACGCACATCACTGTCAGACACCATTTTCGAAACTGCGTTAACCATCGGTTTTATACATGGGCATTTAAAAGCCGTTTTATACAAGGAGGGGAGGTTGAAAATGGAAAATCCGGTTATGTGAAGCACAGAAAGTTCAAACTTACTGCCCAAAAGACATTTCAGCCCCATGGCCTATTATTTAGCTAAGAAAAAAGGGTGGGGCAAAATATATTGAGTGCCCCTAGTGTGTGTGTGTGTGTGTGTGTGTATATATATATATATATATTATATATATATAATTTAATTGAAATATTTATCGGCAAAAGACCTCAAAATAACTTCCGTAATACATCTTGTAATAAAAAAGCAAACAAAAAACAAAAATAGGACTAAAATACAAGTAGAAATAAAAAATAATACAAGAAATGAAACAATTAATAATAATAATAAAATTAATAATAAAGACTACACAAGACTGAGACCAAAAAACAAAAATAAAAAATACACTTAATGAAAATACCAATACTGGTGTTAAGTGGTTGTAAACAAATATTTTCATACCAAATAGTCCATGGTCTAGTTCAGAGTTTTTCAAACTTTTTGAAGCCACGGAACCTTTATTTATAAAAAAAAAAATTCACGGAACTTGACCAACAGGTAAAACTTTAATGATATAAGGCAAATGGCGATAAAACACAATCTATGCTCACTGCAGTTTATGTATGTAATTTATGAAATTTACATATACAGTTATAATATGAATTTCACAAAAAAAAATATATAATTTTTAAAATTTACAAGGAAAAAGAGACAATTTACTTTTATTGACCTATTTATTTTAAATCCCCCCCCCTCCCCCCCCCCCCCCCCACATTACTGTCAGCATAAAAGAAATTATAAGTATAAAAAAATATCATGTTTATTGTAAAATTAAAGTTTCAATGCAAAATAATTAAAAGTGAGGAATTTTACAGTTATTGAGGAGTAATTTTAATTGCTAATCAAACAAATAAATGTTCAATGACTCGGATGTGATTGCTTTTCTTTGATAAAAGTTCAATATTTGGAGCAATTGATGTTACCCGCAAGCGGATATCATCGTCTATATTTAGCCCACTTCTACATTTGTTTTTTGTTGCCGTATATAGAGAGAAGGTTCTCTCGCAGAGATATGGCGTTGCAAAATGAGTAAGAGATTTTTCAAGGCTCGTGTGGCAACTTCAGTATATTCTTTTAAAATCTGAATCCAGAAACTCAAGTTGTACATAATTAAATTTTCTTTTTAATGTGAAATCTGTCGAAATATCTATAAGTTGTTCATTCTCTTTTAATGGTAATTCAGATACAGTTCCAAATGCAACGAAAGGATTTTGAACCCAATCTAATGTTTCTACTGGAGGAGGAAAGTACTCCCTAATTGTGGTACGCAAACTAGACAGATGGTGTATCACCAAAATTTTGACATTTTCACTGAGGGAAATTTTATTTGTTAATAAAAAATCACTTAGATTTGGAAAGCACTCAAAAATTTTCATAGAAACACACTCACCCCGAAGTTTTAGTTTCAGTTGAATTGTATCCATTTTACTCTGAACTTTGAAACTAGTTACATTAATACAGTGCCTTGCATTGAAACATTAAGTTCATTGAGATGTGTAAATATATCAGCCAAGTATGCCACCTTCTGTATCCAACATTTGCTACTTAATTTGTGTGCCAGTTCAAAAATATGTTCCGATAAAAAAAGACTTATCTCTTCTCGCAACTCATAAAACCGAGCCAACACTTTTCCGCGAGATAGCCACCGCACTTCGGTATGAAGCAGTAGTGTTTATGCAAACTTCCCATTTCTTCACACAGTGTACTAAATATCCTGGAATTGAGTGGTCTTGCTTTGATAAAATTCACAATTTTGACTACGTCATTGAGTACATCTTTTAGTTCTTGTGGCATTCGTTTAATTGCAGGTGCATGACGATGAAGACAACAATTGTTATGTTCAATATGTGGAGCTATATTTTTTATGCGTGCCACAGCACCTGACATTTTTCCTACCATAGCTGCGGCTCCATCAGTGTATATATTGAAACGTAAATATCAGGATATTCCACGTTTCTTCATGAATAAATTAATCAAACTGAATGTTTCTTCACCCGTGGTTTCGGTAGGAAGAGGCTTGCAAATAAGTATATCTTCTTTAATAGAAGATTCATGTATATAGCGCACAAACACAAATAACATTGCTAAACCTGCAACGTCGGTGGATTCATCCATTTGCAGAGAGAAACCTACTAGACTCAGTTTCACTCGTCTTATTAGTTCTGCTTCACAAAAAGCAGACATATCCTTGATGCATTTAGAAACTGTATTATCAGAGAGTGGTACACAATCAATTTTTCTGCAAAATTTTTCATCTATCATACATTCTACCAGATCTTTTGCACACGGTTTTATCACACTTTCTACGATAGTATGTGCTTCACCTTCTTTTGCTATGCGATAACTAACGCGGTATGAAGCTACAGAAGCAATTTTGTTGTTGTTACACAAAAATGTACGAAATGCACTTTTCTTCTCATGGAGTTCCGCACATTTTCTTTTGAAATACTCATCACTTTTATCTTTCAGGTAAGGATGTTTGGGTTCAAGATGTCTTCGTAATTTTGCAGGATTCAGACTACTGTTACTCAACACTTGTTCATATTCAACACACAGTCCATTTGGTTCGTCTTTATTACCAGTCCATGTGAAACCGAAGCTGATGAAGCCTTCATCATACTTCCGCTTCTTACTTGTGCTTGAGCTTAAATTCTCAGGACATGTGTCATTGGCATTAGTTAGTTGTGCTGGAATCTTTACATACGACGAAGTAGAGGTAGATGCAACAGCAGCAGCACTAGAATTTGTTTCGTTTTTAGTGTTTTCACCTTTTTCAGTCCTCACTGTAAGTTTACCAGTTTGTAGCCAATGATCCATGTTAAGGGCGTGGCAATTACTTATTATATAGTTTGTGCCCACCAGCAACAGAAGACTGAGTCAGACAAGGCTACCGTACTGTCTGAAATAACGACAACAGTAATAATAATAATAATGTCATCATCTGAGAGCAATAATACTTCAGTAAAACATGGCAAACCATTTGTTACTAAATATTAAGTCAAGTGAATGATCATAATTTGGCACAGAAAATATTAAGAAAACCGATACTTCACTTATGGCCTAATACTGACACCCTCATAGCCTCTTAAAAAAATTATTTTACAAAACGTTATCAAATATATTTTTATATTTCATTACATTATGTAGTGTGAAAGATAATAATCATGTGCGCTGCATATCATAATGATAGTGAGTCAGTGAATTACAATCATTATCATAATCTGGCGCCACACATGGAAAACACAGTGAGTTAAAAATATGATTCATTCACCCATTAACGAAGAAAGTTTTACCACAAATATTTTTATAAAAATATCTTCAAGTACCAATATATTTTGTTATATATTGATAATATAAGTTATATATTGATAATATAATCATAATTAAGCACGAATAACATAAAAAAAATGGATCATTATTTGTAGCCTATTACTGACGAACTTATATTTTCGTTAGCAAAGATCTTTATAAAACATCATCATATATTTGTATAATATGCATTGTGAAAGCTAATACACATTTACACTGCATTTAATAACATTACTGTGATCATAACTTCCGTGAACTGAGAAAACTAAACCTAAAAACATAGAAAAACTCACCAAATCGATCAGACCAGTGCTTGTGGTCATCAGCTGTGTTTTGTTTACAAAATGGGCTCCTGTTTCTTACTGTGGCTGCAAGAGAGCAACACTTATTCTGGATATCTCATCGTTTGAATTAAAATTCTCTCTCTCGCCCACTCTCTCTTTGCCTACGCCTTTCAAAACACAATCACTGAATTCGCAGAATATATATCATAAATTCATCCATGCCAGTTGATATTATTTTATCTTACCTCTCTCTCCTTCTCAGGGAACCCTAGGGCTTGCGGAACACAGTTTGAAAACCCCTGGACTCTAGTTGACTGAAGGCCAGGTATAACTCCGCCTCTCTCTGGGAATTTTCAAGACATTGGTTTTTTTTTTTTACGATTTTATGTCATAGCAATTTGACAGCTAGTTGTTTGCCACTAAGCAATTGGTGCCTGTTCTATATAGAATCATATGTCTGGACGTAGGACCATCTATCATATGTCCAATAAACTGAAAACTGAACACGAGGGTAGGGATAGATAGTTCCCGATAATATCTTTATAAACATACCAAACCATATGAGGTTAGGTATAAATGGAAAGGTATCTCTATTCCCTATTGATATATTGTCGCAGTATAGTGTAAAAATGTTCCGTGAAGTCATGATAACACACACACACACACAGACACACACACACACACACACACACACACATATATATATACACGGTGAACCAAAAGTAGGTGGACAGTAGGTTGAATACGGTTTGTGTTATATTATATTATAACTATGGTGTTCATTATAACTATGGTGTTTGTGTTATATTATATTAAATATTATAACTAAATTTATTTAAATTTTATTTTGTATTATATGTAGTATACAAAAAAATTAAATATGTATTCTCAAAATAAACGTTATCATTTACTGTCCACCTACATTTGGTTCACCCTATATATATATATATATATATATATATATATATAATATTATTAAATAAAAATTTACCATAGGCTCATCTTCTGTCAGCAGTATTGGTAGCAATGTTCACCAGTCAGTAGGCTAGTACAGGTGAGTTGTCATCATCACCAGCAGCATCATCATCCTCGTAGATGACGTCCGCCAAGCTGACCACTTGTACAGTTTCCTCATCATCGTCAGTGTCAGTTCCGAGGGCAGTCTCAGTTAGGATGTCTTCCAACTCTTGTGGCAGGATGCCACTCTCAGCAATGATGTTGCACGCAGCAGTCTCCAATTCCAGTAAAGTGGAGTAGGACACGCAATGGCGAAACGATTTAGGATTGACAATTTCAGCACTGCCAGTGGTGTGTCTCAGTCATTCCAAGAAGTAGGTGTTTTGGCATCTTCCATTAACCACAATTCACCAAGTAGCACAAGGCCTGAGCAATGGATCTGACAAGTCGCTCTGTCCTGTTAGATGCATTCCTGGCGGCATTGTCAGATAACATGAGTGTCAAAAATGTCATCAGTGTATCTGGCGGTTAAATGCTCTCAGACAAAAGAAAGTTAGTGGATAATAGCCATGGTATTTCCACGCAATCTCTCTAGGCATCTACAATGCAGCTTCCTTTAGTCACTTCTCTTCCGAAGAGGCACATTCAAACCTGCTTCCACAGCCTGTCCAGTTGGCACTTCATCAAAATATATTAGGTCACTTCTATAGTTTGACCAGTGTTTTTTCAACTTGTCTTTTAGTTTGAGGGTCTTGCACTGTAGGTTATGGAATTCCGGAGAATGTGTTTTCATAGACAAACACTATTGTTCATGTGGCATTGTCATCCATTCAACTTGCAAACCTCTGATAATGTTCCTTTCAACATAATCACATACTTGCTCAAAGGCTTTCTCGTGAGCTCTGATCTGTACAAAACTGTTACCAGTCTCATCGGCTTTGAGACTCCTGTTATCCTTTCGAATATAGTCACGCCGACAACTGTTATAGTACTGTGTCTCTCTGGCAACCAGATCGTCATATTGAATGCGGCACAGTAAATTGTCATTTTGATTCCCGACAGTAGCTTCTTTTATTGACGCCTCTGCAGTTTTGGTCACCTATTTGGTCAGCATGGGCGCAAATCGCTATTAAAAAGTAGGGGGTACATTTCGATATCAAAATTAATGGATTTTTAATACATGTATTTAAAATATTGTAACAAAAATTAGATGATAATATCGCTGTGGATCACGTGAGCACTACCTAATGACAACAACTGAAACTAATAACAAGCAATATTATTGCTTGTTATTATTTCCGCGGAAATTGAAATACTCGTCGCGGAAATCGTTTCGAAAATAAACACCGCATACTGGTCATGGGTCTCAATCCGATATAATACACTAATATTAATAAATAAAATATTTATTCATGTATTAATTCCTCTTATTACTTTGGAATACCGTTAGACTACTAAGAGTTCCTAATAGTTCCAAAATAGTTGGGAGTACAATTGATACTTTGTTCCCGGCCTTCAAAAAAGTGGAGGGTACATATACCCCAATACCCCATAGCAAGGCCGTACGCAAGGGGGGGTTTGGGGTTCAAACCCCCCCATTGAGAATAAATTTACATTAGACTTTACATTACATAGAATTTGCATTGCACACACACACACATATATATATATATAAATATATATATATATATATATATATATATATATGCAAAATAACATACCTTTTCATTAAATCTATTTTTTAAGACTTCCTGAAATTTTCCAGATTTGCGTTTTATTTTACAATAATGATTAGAATAACGTTAACTCACTAAAATATGTGTCACCATATGATCACAAGTATTAAACAATTACATTGCTATCTTAAGCGAATGAAACCCGATCATAAAGAAATTTCGATTTCTGAACCCCCCCCCCCCCCCCCACCCCCCATGCAGAAATCCTGCGTACGGCCTGCCCCATAGGGATTTCCGCACATGTTTGGTCAGTTTTTCATGTCTACCTTTTCCTTTTCCAGAAATCCATTTCTACTGTGTTCACAAATTTTCACTCATCTGACGGAAATAGCAATTTTGAAGGGGTGTCAGATCTGATCCTTTTGGATGCAGAAGGCCGCTGATCATTTGTCTCCTATACGTGATGCTGCCTCTTTCTGATATATGTGATATTGTGAACGTCTGGTAGCTCCATCTATGGACTCCATGACACCTGTCATCAAGAACTGAAAAGATTTCGTTGCAAATATTATCAAGGTGGCTGGTTGAATCATCACATGTCTGCCTCAGACGAAATACTTCAATTTTTGATCGACTGCCTGAAATCAGAAGCTTAACCACAGTATCAAACGTGTTCTTGCTGTTGTAGATGACGCAGATTCTGTATGCGTCAGTGCTGCGACGATGCGTCTTATTCGCCTGTAAAACCTTCAGAGCAACAAGACGTTCATCAGCCAACACGTCTCAAGTTTGAAATAAAGGAAAGAAGGGATTATTTGAATGTACAACCATTAACGGAAGAACAAAGAATAATGAATAAAAGTCAAACAAATACTTTTAGGCAAGAATACGTCGAGTACATCAAGCCTAAAACAAGATTTAGAGGAATTTCCACAACATAGTTCAGATATGACATCGTGTCATAGTAACGTCATTCCTGCATAATTACATTTAAACTGTAAACCATGGTGTAGAGTATTCAAAGATCTTTCCATTAATGCCTCACGTAATATAGTTTGGCAGAAATATGTTAATATTAATATGTTAATACTTTCAAGTATTGTTAATGACACTGGTGAAAGTAAGTCACCAAAAATTAGGGGAAAGCAGCAATTCCCAGGTGGTAAACAAATGAATTTTTCATTTGTATGTCATCAGCTTCATAAAATACATTGTGGCCTAAATTCCTTATGAGAGAGGGGGAAAGTGTCCCCTATCTGGCTTATGGACTATATAAGACACAAAGCAGGACTGATGACTAACTTGGACAATTAAAATGTCTGAGTTTTTAATTCTTCGCATTAGAAGAGGCTTCGGAGCCTCGAGACATTGTGGTCAGCGAACATTTGTGAAGCTGAGCATCTTGGAGAGTAACTTATGGAGTTGTTTAAAAAATTGTTATAAAGTATGATAAATTTAGGTTCTGCTAGAACCTTTTTCATTATTAGCCAATAACTGGCTACCCATAGATATTAGTGAAGAAAGTACGAAAATGAGTGTCTTTAGCTTCGCTTGTAAAGAATTTGAATTTCTCCTCCTTTCCACTGCAGTTAAATTGTATATCGCAAAAAAAAAAAAAATCCCAAACGGAAAAGCTGAACACAGAAGAAAAGCGTTTTAAGTTCAAACTGTTTCGCCCTCATTCTGTTCAAAGTGAATCGAAAAGAATTAAATCTAATGTGGAAAGAATTAATCCAGTTTGGTCAATTAAAACTTCAACATTTATCAACCAACTAATTTTACTAGAAACCACAAGAATAAAAAGATAAAAAAAAACGTCATTAAGAACGCATAACGACCGTAAAAAAACTAAACTCGAGCGCTACAATACCCTTCAAATGTATGTCCTTCAAAGAGTACAAGATCACTTATACAAACAAGTTAATAGAGAGATAAAACTACACAGATTGCAAGTAAACGACATTACCAAGAAAAGAGGGGGTCATTGTACAGATGAGGTCTCACTCAGTACGTAATTTATCCAATAACGATGAAAGAAACAATGCTCCATGTTATTCAAGTTCAAAGAACATCTAAATGCATATCCGTTTTCGCGCTGTTTTCCTTAGTTTCTATTGCAGACACCATTTGTTATTAATATCAGTCCAGGGGCATGATTCTTCAGGAACAAGATGTACTGTAAGTTTGTGTTTCCCCGCGAGGCAGCACAAATCTACCTGTATCAATCACAGTTACCACAAGACCATACAATGGCAAACCTTCTACATACAGGCCTGTATTTTTAATTATTTTTATTCTCCTTATTTTATCGTCATCAGAGTTCAATCGTTTCCTCCTTCATTAAATCGCCATACAAAGTTTATGATTTTACAATTTATATCGTCCTTATTTTCCTTCATATATATATATAAATATATATATATTAAAGGCGGTTCATGTAATAAGGTTGAAAAATTTCATTGCAGGTAAGTCACTGAGCATGTGGATTTTTTAATTCTACTTGTTTACAAAAACCTTCATGGCAGATTTCTACTTGGTAGCAAAACTTTTTAGTGGGTGCTCAAGCTCATGTTCGATTACTCCTGGATTGCTGATTTGTCGTATGGGGCTTCTGTATTTAAAGTATCCGAGCGCGCCGATTGAGGGAAATTTACGGTCATGTAAAGATGCCAGCACTTCCCTGGTCGATTGGTGTCTACAATCTCTTCCTGGTTTGGTTTGGTTTCGTTTGAAACCTTGTCGGAAACAAAGATGAAAATGGTTGAAGCAGCAAATTTATTACAGAGAGGAACACTAAAGAAAGATCGGAGAAAATACAAAGGAAACATTTCAGTAGAGAGGATGGATCTCTCAAACTTTGTCGATTCAGCGTCATTCAAGTTATTTGATACTTTCAAGATCAGTCGAGGGTTCTTAGGACATCGTGATGAGTGGAAAAATTACCAAGACGATAGACGATCCCTCCTATCCATGCAAAGATTCAATGTTATCAACGACAGTGCTGAAAAGGGCGTGTCCATGATAAAGAATTTCAATGCAAACCATTACCAAAGCCGAGACTCAAAAAGTTCCTCTTATGCGTAGAGGAAATACACCGGCACTAATTTCCTGACCAGAATAAGTCAACATTGGCCACCGGTAAATGTTCAGGCGACCAAATTTCATGTATGATATTAAGGTGATATCAATGCATTTGTGCCATCACTGAACGTTATATTGTGCGAATTCATTGGTTATCTGAATGTTATTTATCCAATTCATCCACTGTACATATTCTAATGCTTGAGCACCGAGTAAATACTCTCGGATTCCTCTCAAATTCGTCTCAGAGTTTTATGTTCTTAAGTCTAATAAAAAAAAGTACATGCTTGCTTGAATTTTTAATTTTCATTTATTTGAACCGCCCTAAATATATATATTAATATATATATATATATATATATATATATATATATATATATATATATATATATATATATATATATATATATATACTTCTTTCGTTTCAACCTTTTAGATTTCCGTGCGATGATTCCTCATTTCACGGAGGTCAGGCTTGTTGCCCCTCCTCTTGAGTTGGTCTGGTGAAGTAAAGAGGTGTTTTTTGTTCTCTCTCTACTTCACATGGCCAGGTACTCCCGGTTCATCTGGAATTGTTCTGAGCAAGGCGTCTAGGCTTCTTTTGAAGATATCCACCGCTACACCATTCGTGTTCCTTAGTTATTTAGGCAGCTGGTTGAACAGTTTTGGTCCTCTCACAACAAAACTATTTTCATTCAGGGTTGAGGATATTCTATGTCTAGCCTTTAATTTGGGAACACGACACATTTTTCCTTTTCTACTTTCCACTTTTGTTTGAGTCGTTATATGGTTCAAAGCAAGATTAGGGGCTAGTTCCTCCATGATTTTCCAAATGTAAATAATGGTGTACCTCTCTTTTCTTCTTTCCAGTGAATATAAATTTAATTCACGTAACTTTTCCCAGTAATTTAGTTCTTTGCATCTTGGCTGTGAAGCTTCTCTGAATACCTTCTAGTTGACTAATGTCTTCTTTTTTATATGCAGATGTTAAGACTGAGCAATATTACAACTTGGGTATGATCAGTGTTTTCAACAGAGGAATCATTATATTCCTATCCCTTCTTCCAAAGGTTCTCAGTATCTGTCCAGTTATTTTCTTTGCTCTATTTACTGCTATCTTATTTTGTATTTTAAATTTCGCTTCACCAGTCATTACAACTCCTAAATCTGTTGCTTTAGAGTTTCTCTAAATTTCCTGTCCATTTGGGACACAGTATTACATGGATTTTAGGTTCACCCTTCTTCCGTACCTTAATAGTTGAAATTTCTGGGTGTTAAATTTCATATTGTTGTCTTCCGACCAATTGTAGAGTCTGTTCATGTCTGTTTGTAGAGATCCTACATCCTCTGGGTTTCTTATTTTTCTACTAATTTTTGTGTCATCAGCAAAGGATGTTACTGTGCTGTCACTGGTAACTTCCTCATCTATATCAGTTAGCATTATTATGAAAAGTAATGTAGCTAATACTGTTTCTTGTGGTACTGAGCTAAGGGCCTCTAACTCTGATGAAGATATTCCTTGAACTATAACGACTTACTGCCGCACACAAAGGAAATTACATACCCATATTCCTACTTTTCCCTTTATTTCCATATATTTCAGTTTATGTGCTATGATTCCATGCTCACACTCAGGGGCGTAACTAACGGGGAGGACATGTCACCCTAACTTTTGAACTGGGGGTGATAATATAGGTTTCGTCCCCCCTAACTTTTGATCTAAGCTAGCTTACGTGAAGAAAAATTTTACGTTCTTGAAATAATCTATGATAAGTAGATCTTTAACTAATTATTAGTCCTATTAGTATGCTGGAAAGTATTATTGATTTAGTACTAATACTGCAGTGATAGATACTTTAATGAGACATCTAGTTATTTTTTACTTTAATTATTGCATATATTGTTTTCCTTTAATGTTAAGTATATACTTGATAGACTGTACATAAGGTAGTTGTGAAAATGCTTCTTTGATTTTCCTATTACTATCATAAATATAGATCATTCTCTAAATCATAGTATTTTAAGAGCATCATTTTGGTCAAAAACTCATTATAATACTGATAGATCAGAGCTTTATAGAGACTCGAAAGAACTGGTGTTCACATATCATTGTTATATTCTCCCGAAAAAATATGCCTTGGGAGACCAAATTTAAGACATTACCTACAGGATAGCAGCACACAAATTTATCGCAGGATTTTTCATTATTATAGTTGTCCTCCCCCCATACCCACAACTTTTGAAAGCTAGTTACGCCCCTGATCGCAATCCTCAAACACCTTGGCAAAGTCTGCGTAATGTACAGGGTGTCCCAGAATTAACTATCTATTTCAATGAAATCGGACAAATTTTTTAAAAACACACTTTTATTTATGTTTATCATGTTTAATATGTGTTAAAAATGTATAAATTTCTAAATTTTGTTCATAATTTTATTTTCATATTTTTTTCATTATCTGGTCCAATGAAAGACCGTCTGAAGTCATAGAATGGCAAAGAGACTCTCCAAAAGTTAACGTGTGGCTTAGAATGACCAAATCCAAAATTTATGGCCCATTCTTCTTTGCGGAAGCAACTGTAACAGGTACCGTCTACCTTGATATGCTTCAGCAGTTTCTCGAACCACAGCTTCTTGATGATGGCATCTTGATAATGTTGTGTTTCAACAAGATGGAGCACCATGTCATTATGCTCTAATTGTTCGAGAATACCTCAACAGACCCCTTCCGAATCGGTGGATTGGACGTGGAGGACCTCGACCTTGGCCCGCGTTCTCCGGATTTGACACCCCTGGATTTCTTTGCATGGGGTTTCATAAAAACAAAGGTTTATCGCCAAAAGATCAATAGTTTAGCTGAACTTAAAGAACGCATCCAGTTGGCAGTGCGGGAGATAACACCTGAAATGCTTCAAAATGTGTTTCGCAGCGCTGAGGATAGATTTGAAATTTGCAGAGATACAGACGGTGCACATGTTGAAACTTCTCAATAAAGTTTTGACTTATGATTTATAAATCTATTTGTTTTTGTATCATAATTTAGTAATAAACACAAAATTATGTCAGTTTTTATTAAATTTGTCCGATTTCATTGAAATAGATAGTTAATTCTGGGACACCCTGTATATCACATCATAATTTTTATTATTTTCGAGTGCATCAATAATGTTGCTTTAGTGTTCCATTAGTTGTGATAGGCACGATCAATCTGAAGGGAATCCATGTTGGTTATCATTTAGTTTTTTCTGAGTCTCAAAAAAGTCATAAATATTTTCTCTAACTATTCTTTCAAATATTTTGGTAACATGAAATGGAAGCGACATAGCTTTTAGCTTCGGATCGACCTCCTCCTTTAAATATTTCGGTGTCTTCAGGATGTTCGCTGTGTGTATATATATATATATATATATATATATATATATATTAGTGGTGGACCGGATATATAAACCTCAAAATATAAATACTTGGTAACACAGAAAATTGAATGAAACTTGTTTCATTGAATTTTCTGTGGCTGAAACTCTTGAGAAAGTTATTATTTTTATCATAATGAAAACATTAATATTAATTTTAATTCTTATGCATCGCCTGCCATAATAGTAATATCACGAAATTTGAAAAATTATGTAATATATTCATAATTCTATATTATATTGATAGATTAACTAAATATCCGCATCCGCGGATATTGAAATTAAAAATCCGCATCCGCAGATGTTGAAAAACTGACATCCGGTCCACCACTAAATATATATATATATATATATATATATATAGAGAGAGAGAGACAATAAAACAAGTGAAAATCTTTTAAAATTTCATTTTTTGGAGAATAATATATATATATTAGGGTGGCCCTTATTTTTCGAAATTGCAAATTTCACCCTCTCACCCCCTCAATATATTCCATTTGACTAAAAAACAAAATGTGCAAAATCTCAAGTAATTATAAACATTCTTATTGGTGCCGCACAAGGACTCAAATTTAGTTAATTAATTATTGAAACATAAATACACGAATTTTTTATTAGCGTTCCATTATAAGGACAAATAACAGCAGTTAAAGAACAACATAAACTAAAATAGACATTGACTACTGATTTAGTAGAAACTGAATTGAACTAAACATTTTAAGACTGAAAGCATAGTAAATTTGGCCTAGTAGGGATGGTTGCTCATGAGGCCCCATTAAATATTAATTGATTTTAATAAAACTTCTTTGGTACACGTTTTATATTAATAGGAAAAAAATGCGGGGGTGAGACTAACAACGAAAATATCACGACCTAACCTAACCATTCGTCAAGGGCGTACAGTTGACCTAACGATTGGTTAGGTTAGGTCGTGATATTTTCGTTAGTTAGCCTTATAAGGCTAACTAAAGAAGGCTGGGGGCCATGATCTTCAAGTGATCCTAAATTACTTACAAATACTGAAAGAAAAGTGCTTTTTTGGGGGGGGGGGGTCATAAAGAAATGACTTCAGTGCTTAACACTTTTGCCTTCTACGAGTAGTGTAAATCAACGCAAATTACTGGACTTTAGCTAACTACATTCTAACTCAGGGGTCAAACCTGGGCGGTATCGCCCACTAGTAGGCTCACATTAAAGGTAATTAAACATTTATTTCATTATTTATTTTATCGATTATGTTGATTTATTCTTTTTGATCTAAGGTGGGCGATAAGCTTTTTTAATTTTCAAAAAATCGTAAAAGTGGGCGGTGAACAAAAACAAGGTTGGTGACCCCTGGTCTAACTGAAAGTTACACAAATAATCTCTTTGTGTTAAAAAAAAGATGTTACAAGTAAGTTAATTAACGTTTTAACACGAACTACATTAACACATTACCTAAAAGTAGATTAAAAAGATAAAGAAATTGAAGATTGAGACTGTAGGACTTTAGCTAAGGTTTATAAATAGTATTTATTTTTAACCAAGATTTTTTGTTTTTTCTTTCAGTGACAAGAATTCAGAGCGGAATATTTTTTAGAATTAGCAACATATATATATGCGTGTGTATATTTATATATATATAAGATTATGTTACGTATATATGACATTAACTAGGGTTGGAAACACATTCGAAAACACACCTACTCCATTATGTATTTAAATTTTGAATGTTTTTGTTTCAAATTGACAATAACTATGTTTTGGTATAAAATTAGTGCAATATTGTAATATTTATTTTTACCAATAATAATTGAATTATTATTAGTAGTAGGTAGTAGTAGGTAGTAGTAGTAGTGTAGTAGTAGTAGTCGTAATAGTAATAGGAAGAGTAAATAGTTAAAATACTTTGCATGTTTCTATCTGGTTCCATGCTTTGTACCTCATACGTCATATATTGGGATTGGCCACCCGTAGTCAGCGTAGCCAACCCATTCTATTGGACTTGGGTACAGGTGACCATAACCACCCCTTTGGTATATCCCTAAAAAATAAACAAATCCCACAAACGCACAAACACAACCCTTTATTCACCCAGGCTATAGGGACAGTGAAATACTTCAATTTGTACAATCATTTGTTTAGGGTAGTGGTTCCTAACATAGGAGTAAATTACCCCACTGGGGTAATGACAACTATTTTGTGGGGTAATGACAACTATTTTGTGGGGTAATGACAACTATTTTGTAGGGTAATGACACGCGATCCAAAAGTTATAAAAAAATATTGTGATAATCCAGAATTTATAAAAAATAATATCTAATGATCGGGGTAATGGAGCTGGAATAATATTGGGTTTTGGTAACCATACAAAAAAGGTTGGGAACCACTGGTTTAGGGGACAGTATAGCAGACAGGTGAGTTTTCATTCTGCTGGAAATTGATGGGATGGGTATCAGTTATATTTTAGGTGTAAAAAAACACACTTTCAACAGATGATTATAGAATATACGAGTACATACAGTATGCTTGTATAGTTATTGTTCCGGTGAGCTACGTCGTAGCCAATGACGTAACACCGTTTTCTGTTGATCAGCGAAGTTAAGCGACATTGTATCTGGAGAGTAATTGGATGGGAAACTGTCTTCTGCCTCTAGATTATAGAAACCCATGGTTCGGATCTCGTGTAAAGTTGTAGGTTTCCTCCTTCATATGACCTTAGATGTAGCGAAGGTTGTTAACCAACCTTATCAACTAACCATCTATAGTTCGGGTCCAAAAAGAAGAAAGATTTTCATCCTTCGAAAAGCTTTTAATACATAAATACTTTGTTTTTACTGTAATTGTTTTTTTAATCTGAGATCTATATCATTATTATTATTATTATTATTATTATTATTATCATCATTATTATTATCATTATTATTATAAATATTATTATTATTATTTTACTGTAGAACGTAAAGGCACACCAACTCTCTCTGGATTAGCTGGAACTTTACTTAACCACTCTTTAGAGCAGGGGTCCCCAACCCTGTGCCCGCGAGCACCATGGTGCCCGCCGACCCGTTTGCGTGTACCCGCCACTGACTGACTACGATTGATAAGTTTTTATTTAAATTTTTAATAAAATGTTAAGTATGTTACATATTTTAAATATTTAGTTACTAAATATTTAAAATATGTAACATACTTAACATTTTATTAAATTTTAGTAGTTAATTACAGAAACAGATGCTCATTTATTTGAAAATAATTATTTCTTTATAAATAAATTAAGTTATCGTTTTGATAATTTTTCTAAGATTCTAGATTAGCCCATCCTTGTTTTTTTTTGTGTATTATGTTCATTATTAAGTCCAACTATAAATTTGCCTTGAAAAAGTAAATGGTGCCCGCCGCACTAGGTAGTCTTGAATGTGCTCTTCAGTACAAAAAGGTTGGGGACTCCTGCTTTAGAGTATAGCCATAGGCCTATATATCACGTTTCTATTTATTTACTCATTTATGTATTTAAAGTAAAGATCATTCAGGATCAATATTAGCCCATTCTCTAGATCTTTCATTTGTATGGCTATTAATAATTAGATTTAAGGTATGGGTTGTAAGGTTACCTTAAATGTTTTGTTTTTTTATTAATAATAAGTCTGTATTTTATTATCCAAATTAAAATTAAACATTTTTCGTTTACTGAAAACAGTTAAATTACTTTTTCTCTTCAGTTAATTTAACCGTACTTTAATTATGCATCGAAATAATACCAAAAATTAACATCAAAATAAAGAGACAAAGAGGGAAAAAATTTCTGGCACATTTATTTAGTTTTTCCTCGTTTACGGCGAATCTCCTCTTGTTTCTCTGATAAGATTTCTCCCAGACGGTTCTAACTTTAGTAGGTACGAGTTGTTTCACTGAGTTTTGCTTTCGTGTTTTGAGCTGCACGTACTCAATGACCACGTTGGCGACGATGATCCACGAGTTGAAGACGATGAGGGCGATAAAATAAACGTCAACTAATTTCAGGTAGGATGTTTTCGGAATGGACTGATTGGTCTGAGCGAAAAGTGAGGTGAGAACTAGAAGGGAGGTCAAGGACACCATAATGCGACTCTGTACGAAAAATGAATGCAGAAAATTTGAATATCAGATAAGTTTTTTTTTTAATCACGGTTCTTTCTCTTGAAGTTAATAAATTATATGAACACTCAACACACTAACAGTAAATGACAAATATACAGGGTGTTCAAAAAGAAACGCAACCCATTGGATAATGCATATATCATTGTAACCTAACCCTATAGGGTTGGGTTACAGACCTTAGCCCACCAGACCTTAGCACACCTAATTTCTTTTTATGGGGACCTTTAAAGAACATTGTGTGTTCAAATCACCCTCATACACTGGAAGAGCTTACAGGTCAACATTCAGCGTACAGTAGACAGCATATCAAGAAGGAGAGAGAGAGAGAGAGAGACATTAAAACAAGTGTTTGATAACATGATTATCAAGAAGGAGAGAGAGAGAGAGAGAGAGAGAGAGAGATTAAAACAAGTGTTTGATAACATGATTTGTCGTGTACACTTATATGAAAATCATAATGGCCAACATATTTAAAAAAAATTGTAATTTATTAATAAACGCATTCTCCAATGGGTTGCGTTTCTTTTTGAACACCCTATATTACCTGAAAATCTTCAATATTATAGTAGAACGTTGAAAAGCTTATGACGAGTATTAGTAGACTCGGTAAAACGATATTCCCCAGGTAATAAATATATTGATTTCTGAATGTTAGAGTGACCTAAAATAAAATAGAATTGTTTATTATAATCTAAAAATCATAAATAGAAAAAAATTATTCGTCTATTGATTTTTAAATATTAATTCAAGTTAAAAATTATTGGATCAAAATTTAAAATTTCAGCTATTTAAGTATTAATTTATATATATATATATATAAAATTGAAACCTACTTTCTGTACGAGAATTCCATTATTGATAATGGCGGTGATTTCTTCATTGACCAATTCATATTCAAGGAGCTTTCTTTGTCCCTCAAACACAAGGCCCGGTGACTCCTTTAAGGAATAAAATTGCTCTTGTTACACATACACACACACACACACACACACAAAATATATATATATATATTGAAAATGAAAATATAAAACAAAAGTGTTCCATATTGCGCAGTTTGTGTGTTCTCATTCGGTATAGCGACTTTTCGGGCATCCTAGTATAACTTTTTTTTTAAAGTTAATTGTAATCTTTTGCACTATTACACCAGTATAATAGCGTCAAGTGAGACTTTACAAAGTGTCTCTTTTATGATAAAAATAAAGATAAAGGCTTTTATATAAAAGGATATACCACATTCACTCTCCTTCTGGCGGTTATTCGACCTAAACTCGATACTGAAGAACAAAAGCTTCTACATTATCATTATTTGTCGTACACTGAGCTGTCTTTAAATTTAACAGTACGTAAATGTATTCAGACAGTTTTTGTGAAGACGCTTTATCAAACTGGTGAGTTTTTTTTACTGCGCAATATTGCCGAGTAAAACTTCATCAAAAACATTTTGTACTTCCTCAAAAATTCCTGGAATAAAAGATAGCATTTATGAGCCAGTAGGCTCATAGAGGTTAAAAGTAATTTATGATAATGCATTTTTCATTGAAGAATATCAGAAGTGGATATGAGGTTATTATTTAATCGCAGTGTTTTTCAACCTGTTGTACCGTTACCAAAAGTGGTACTTAAAAGGTGTTTAAACGGTACTTAAGACGAAAAATCAAATATAAAAAAACTGCTGTGGGCGAACGATCAAAGGTAAACGAAAAAAAGAGGCTACCTCTTTTAATATTTGTTAAGGACCTGTTATAAAAGCCAGTGAACGGGTTACGTACGATTTTTCCTTACATGAGATTTAGGTAAGTCTTACTTAAGTGGTACTAGAGGGCGGACAAGTCCTTGAAGTGGTACTTCGCGAAGAAAGGTTGAAAAGCACTGACTTAATGAATTGGCAGTTGAAGGCTGTCAGTGACCTTGCAGTTATTAACATTGAATTTATGCATTAATTTCGCTCCACTTTTTTTTATAAAACCACTTAAGGTTTTTCCATTTTAAATGCGTGTTTTATGAATTGGTTCTCATAGTAATTATACAGGGTGTTCAAAAAGAAACGCAACCCGTTGGAGAATGCAAATATCATTGTAACCTAACTCTTTTATTTTCTATTTTGGGTTGCGTTTCTTTTTGAACGCCCTTTAGGGGCCTTTCAAAAATTACGTAACGCTATTTTTGCTAAAACTTGACACCCCAGATCCCCCAGGAAAGTCGTTCTGTAACGCTAGACCAGACACCCCCTAAGATGTTATGTAACACTTCCCCCACCCCACACCCCACACGTTACGGAACGTTACAGAGGGGTGGGGGTGTCAGGTTTTTAGCAAAAATAGCGTTACGTAATTTTTGAACGGCATCTTATTTAACTTATTTTGTTGACCTTATTTCTAGCAGTGAACGAAATACAACCTTGGAATTTTCCTAGTTGTTGGAATTTAAATTCTCTGGTTTTGGTGAAATGTATAATTCCATAATTCCGAGGGTTGCCAGACTGTTCAAGAGAAATTACTTCGATTTTTAGAGGAAAAAGTTATTAAGAATTTCTAATATTTGCACGAGAAAATAAAAATACAGATTTTGTGAGTCACTTGAAAATTCAGTTTGATCGAGATAACTTTTTTTCTAACTAGGAAGGAGGAGCCAAGGGCGAATGCCTGCAAAAACGTCCCATTCCCCGATAGAAGAAAAAGAGAGCCAAAATGAAAACTGTTGTTAATTGCCCATATATAAATATATATATATATATTAGATTGATGATTTACCTCTTTATAAATAACATATATTGGAAAATTATCATTTATATAAATGATAATAATAATTACATCTGAGTTTACAGTTATTTTTCTATATGCAAATATGTCATCTACTGTTCAATCATTTACATGACTGTCGTAATAGAGCCCTGTAATAAACAAATAAAAGGAGTTCATTAGATCTAAAAATTATTGTTAAAAGGTAGAAAAATATCGCTTTGTTAATTAATATTAAAAGAACCTGCCAATATACTACTGATGTTAATTAGTACTAAAATAACTTGCCAATATACTACTGATGTCAATTAATGTTAAAATAACCTGCCAATATACTACTGATGTACTGATACTTAAGGGGTGGAGAAAATTTGTGAATATCTGGAGCTTATGAATCATCTTCGGTTAAAACATATCAAATTTACAGTTTATATCACTGATACAATGCGTGAGAAATTTTAGACATAATTTCTGTAACTTATCACCCCTACCCCTACCCTACCTTTTCTGCTATGCGGGGAATTGGATGGGGATTAGGGAACTGCTTATTAGTAATTATTATTATTATTATTATTATTATTTATTATTACGCAGTTTTTGTGGAAAGAGATATATCTAGGAAGCTTAGTGTATTGGTGTTTAGTCATAAAAAAGCGAAAGCAGTGGGTAAAGCTATTTGATACCCGTTATTAAGTATTTGAAGTGTTTAAAAATTTTCAGTATTTTTCAATGGACTTTATTTCTACAGCGAACTTGCTTCCACAACTGTACAATGTGTACATGCTACTTAATTAGAATTTGTGTGTAAATGAATTCAGTGATGTTGAAGTGGGTTGGCTGGTTGTTGTTAGAGGTACTTAGTTTTTAAAGTGCTTGAAATTATAGGGCGCGACAAAATATTCTACGATGCTCATCTACTTGCAACTGAGATTGGCGGCAAGCGCTGCCAATGTAACACGCAGAGCAATAGCGAATGAAATAAAGGAGCTAGATCTTTATAACTAAAGTTTATTTGACGCGATAGAGGTTATTAAAATCGGAGTGGAAATCAACTTCTGGATTTAACGGGGGAAGTTGGAATGAGGGAGAAAGCTATGTTTTAATTGGAAGTCTGAAATAACTTCACACATTGGGGGAATATAAAGTAATAAATATATTTTGCTACTGTGGGTGTCAGTTATGGGATGAAATTACTTATATAAGATAAAACCTCTTTTCTGGAGCAAGTACTTTGGGAGTGTGTTTTGAATGCGAAGAATTTTTCCAAGAAAAGGAAGTAAGAGGAGCAGTAGTGGTATATCTTGAAAATGAATATTTTTATATTATTTATTTTATTGATGAAAAGTCTATTGCTCAAACACTTCATACCTAATGCGGTATATTTTTATGTCAAAGAAAGGCAACGTATCCGCTGTTTTTCCTCTTTAAATTTGTAAACCGTATATTGATGTTTGCATTCAAGGTGACTGAAGAAAATAGTGACGTGGTTTTTATCACTGAATAATAAAAACTTGTCATCCACGTTTTTTTTTTTAGGTGGAGAGTTTGAATTCTAAAGCATTGTTAAAGCTATATTTCCTCATGCTGACAAACTGTCAAAGAAATATATTAGTTGTTGCATGTTGCAATATGTTCCATTTAGTTGGGAGCTAGTACTATGGTTAAGCATGTCCGTGGATGCCCCACTTTGCAACAATGCAAACTCCTCTATCCTTTCTTTGTCCCATGTCCTTACTCCTTTATCCTGATTGTTGTCATGGCAACCACAAGAAGAAAATGATAGGCATAACAGAAGAGGGAAAAGGAGATGAATAATGAAAAAGAAAGAAAAGGAAAAAGAAAAATAGTAGTTGAAAGGAAAGGAAGAGGAATGAGAGGGAAGAATGAAAGGAAGGAAAAAAGAGGTCCCACCTTAATGACCCTACATATATAAATTGTGTATAATGTATGCAAGTAATTATTGTAGTAAAAGGTTCACTGCAAATATTGAGGAGGAAAAACAAACTCCTCGTAAGGAATTAATTATGTACTCCATTTTTTAAGCGAATTAACTAATCAAGGAGTCACATTTACTCCAATACAAAGCGTATTTTTAAAAAATTTGCTTTAATTATAGAACTTTATTTGAGCGTACACGTTTGTTGAATCTTATATTCATATGTAGAAGAGAAAATAAAAATAATAATAATAATAATAATAATAATAATAATAATAAAGTATTTTAAAAAGTATTTAATAAAGTATTTTTGCACTTCGTCCCTCTTTCCTGCATAAAGAAAAATAAAATAGAAACACTTTAAGCAAATAGGGTTAAGCGTATTTTAGTAAATTTTTATTACACTGCGCCCTCGATATATGCGAGGGGTAGGTTCTGCTAAAACCTCGCATAATGCAAATTCGCATATATCGAACTTATAGTTAAATGAAAAAAATAGGGATGCGTTCCACAACCAGTTTTTTTACCCTCCCGGCACCCCCAACAATAAATATGCCACTTTTTTATACCAAAAACATTCAACAAGATAACAGTAATGCTATATTACATCAATACTGTACAGTATAAATATTAAAGGCATAGTAAGCCTTGGTTTCAAACGTTAATGAGGTCCTCTTACGCTTAGCTAAAAGCCCAGTACTAGGCAGAGAACGTTTAGAAGCCATGTCTACAATAAACAGTAAGACAAAACTGGAAAAAGCACTAAAAAATAGTGAAAAACACAACACAGTCTAGAGCACAACGTACACACACACCAACACGCTATAACGGTTTCTGCGAGACTGTTGTTGTTTGGTGGGAACACGTCGGTGCGCTCAGCGGCTCAGCAATATTTCACACTAGGTGGCGCATAAATGCGAATTTTTTCCACATATACTGAATTCTTGGTAGAAATAGGGTCTTCGCATAACAGCGAATTTGCATATGCTGAAGACGCATATATCGAGGGCGCAGTGTATTTCAAAATTCAGGCGGTTGTTATCATTATAGTTGTCACACGTCGTCAGATTATCCAACAATTTATGGAAAAGATACGATAAAGAAATAATAAAAAGTTATCGTACCTTATATGGGTGTTGTTCTGGTATTATTATTTCTAAATTATATTTTAAAAAGTCATCTTCCGAGACGCCACATTATTAAATTTAAAATTTTACTTCGTACATGAAAAGAATGGATCGCTTTATTTATTATTTATTTATTAAAGTCGTAAAAATTGGATTAATTCGGATTGGAAAGAATAATAAAAAATAAATTACTAATAAGGTCCATGCATAAATTTTGATTGCCTGATTTCGTCTTATGACTGTAATTCTAAAGACACCAATGACATGTGAATTGTTTCATTAAAAATAAATAAATAATTATTAGTCTGACAGAAACATTACTTAAAAAGTTCATAGCAATATCAGCAAAGTTTTTATTATTAATTTTTTTTTTACCTGCACAATATCCACTTTGTGGACATTATCCTCAAGTAAAATAGTTAAAGAACAAATCTGGATGTCAAATGGATACATTTCTAAGTTAAATCTGCATCTTGTTTTAATTCTTGTCATTTGGATGAAAATGAAGGAATTATTTTCGCCGCTAAAGAAAAAATCTGAAAATAGAAGTAAAAATATATTACGCTTTGAAACTTGTGGATATGAATATAAATATAAATATAAATTTAAATATAAATTTGTAATCTACAAGAATTATATGAAAATTTCCTATATGATTTTGGCTAGTATTAATTTTGTTATCAGAAGGTGGCGGGCTTGAGTAGTACGGAGTCGTATATAACCATTTGCTAGGGGTGCAAACTTTACTGGACTGCCAAAGTAGATGTCTTATACATGTTTTAATCGATAATTTCATTGTGATTTCAATAACTGAAGGCTACGATGGTTGGTGTCGTTGGAGAGAGTGAAGAACAACGTGTGGTAGGCAGAATTCGAGTAAATGACTATCGAGAAGCAATGAAAACGGGTGCAACTTTCATCAGTCCGAAGTGGAAAGCCCAAATACTTAATCGTAGTAAAAAATGGGTGATTGACAATTGGAAGAACTGGATACGACCCTTCCTTTAAAAAATTTCGCGGAGGCAGGCCCGAAAAACTGTCTCAGGAGAGCAATGACATTGTGACTGAAAGAAGTGGCAAAAGGCGACGAAGCTGTACTCAAGTTACCAAAATTATCCTGGAGAGGCGAAAGAAGGCTGTCGACCAGTCAAGATTCAACGATATCACACGAATCAAGGATTAAAACCAGTGATATCCTCAACAAGCATTGAGAATCGACTTTGGTTCTGCGATTATCTGTGTCTGTGAAACGAAGATAATTTCATGCACCTGGCACCAAGTGATTAATTCTTCGTTTGGACTGTCTGTCGCCAAATTATCAAACTGACAGAGTATGACCACTTTCCTTAGAAGATATTGAAGACCATGAACATTATTAACAGTTTTGCAAATAGCCTCGTTGTATTGGGATATTTCTTTCACTGCTGTTAAAATGGTGTACTGTAGGTGATCAAAGAAAAAGGCGCTTCGTGGGATGGTGCATATTAGCAGCAGACTATTCTTACAGAAAATATCATTCCCTTTCTTTTGGATCCACAAAATGCAATAAATGTAGTTTATTTTATGATAGTGACTCTGGGATTGATTTCTTTGATCAGACTCAATGGCCAGGAAATTCCCCTGATGAACGCAGCAGAGCACTTTGGAGCGATTTTCAAGGACAAAGATGAAAGATACTGTATGATGTTGCACGAACTTTGTCCGATATACTGAAGAATTCCTCCAACTCTCCAGGGTACCACAACGTTGTCCCTTACATTAACTCTGCTGACGTACACTTGAGGCCGGACTTGAGGGCGATGCGAATTCCCAGGAGCGCTAAGGGAGAGAGAGTGCGTCAGTCCAACGAGGACCAAAAGTCCTTGTCATTTAAAGGACGCCTTCAGCTGTTGGTGAAATCTTTCGGTCATGTCATTCGCCATCGGGTGGTTGGCCGTAGTATGTATGTGTGTGCACCTTAATACCCGCCATGACCCATGGCGATGGTGGAAAACAAGCCAAAACGGGAAATCCACTCGCTGATAAAGGCACGGGTGGCGGATTTGGTGGTGATGTTGTACACCGGAATCTCCTCGGTCGCAGAGGAATGTCTCGGTGGAAAATGGCAGCATGACTTCTTCTAACTTCAACGACAAAGGGGAATCTATGAGCGCCTGCAGCTCATCGTCAGTACATTAAAATTCTACAACCGCCGGCTTCAGTACTTCAGCCAGCCATCATCAGCAGCTTGCTGCAGGACGGTACCTCCAGCAGTAGCTGAAACGTCGACGACGAGGCTGGTTTCTGCCTCCAAGTAGGGGTGGGCTAGGAGGGTAGCGTCGTAGAGGGCGTGCTTGTCTGCTAACCACTGTACTGTGCTCAGATCACTGTACTGACGTCGGGGGTACACAGCAATGCGTGAATGGGGCGAAGAAGTGCCGTGCAGTAGAGGATGAAACACCTGTAGAAATTCACCGTTCTCACAACCTCCGCTGTGACGTAAGCGGGAAAAATTTAGGAATGGCATCGACCTTCTGCAGCGTGGGTGAGATGCCAAGGCAGGAGATATGACGATCTCAAATTTATGGCTCGCTGACGCCGAATGGCATTTATTTGAGTTGATGATGACGCCGTATTATTCGAGCCCGACGAATACCTGACGAGGGTGTTTCCGTTCGGCAGCGCTCGCAGGGGGTACCCCAATTACAAACCCATTTACTCTCAGCTCATATACGACGATGATTCTGATAAACGGCTGCAGTTTGCTGAAACAATGAGAAAAATTCAACAGTGATCCACATTTCCTGCGAAAGATTGAATTTTCAGATGAATGTGTCCGGTTTAATGAGTAAAGGAAACAAACACAATGTTCACTACTGGTCGAAAAAAATCCCAAAATACGATTGGGTAAACCCATTGAAACGGCTGTACTAACAGTTTGGGCGAGCATTGGTTATTCAGGACTCATTTCCTTTGACATATAGAGAGATACGATGGATGGAAAACGGTATTACCAGGTATTGAGAGACAAAGTTTTGCTACAGTTTACTAATGGCATTGGTAGGAATTGGCTTTCTGAATATGATGGAGCGCCGCCACATTACTCTGCAACTGCCCGTGAGATTCTGGATACGAACGTTGAAGGAAGATGGGTTGGCCGACGAGGTCCCATCAAGTGGCCAGCCAGATCACTTGATTTAACCCTATGTGATTTCTGGCTTTGGGCTTATTTGCGTGACAGACTCTACACCCCTGGTTTCAGCTATCCAAATGTGAATGCCCTTCGCCGCAGAATAGTTGAACAACTGAAAAGGATCCCACTCGATATGTTCAGAAGGGGTCTGGGTCATAATCCCGAAAGCCGAAATCCAGAAAGCCGAAATCCCGAAAAGCCGAAATCCCGAAAAGCCGAAATCCCGAAAAGCCGAAATCCCGAAAGCCGAAATCCCGAAAAACCAAAATTAAGAGAAACCAAAATTAAGAGAAACCAAAATTAAGAAAAAACAAAATTAAGAAAAAACCAAAATTAAGAAAAAACAAAATAAGAAAAAACAAAATTAAGAAAAAACAAAATTAAGAAAAAACAAAAATTAAGAAAAACAAAAATTAAGAAAAACAAAAATCCCGAAACTACAACTTTTTTAAAAGATAAGGGATCACGCAACGTTGGAAATGGGGGGGGGGGGGGGGGGTAAACGTAGAAACAAGTAGGATTTATTAAACTTTTCCAGACCTGTTTGGGTTAGGGTAGGTTAGGTTGGAGATATTTTACAGATTCCCGCATTTTAGACTATATAAATTCAGTGATGTGCTGAATCTTAAATTTTCTAGGCCTAAATATGTGGCGTATCGTAGGTTAGGTTTGGCTAGCCTAGATTTTTAATACATTTCGAACATCTCTAAAACCTTTACAAAGGCTAGGGTCTAAAATTTAAAAAAAGTAAAGAAGCTGCTCTTAATTTTGTTTTTTCTTAATTTTGTTTTTTCTTAATATTGTTTTTTCTTAATTTTGGTTTTCTTAATTTTGGTTTTCTTAATTTTGGTTTTCGGGATTTCGGCTTTCGGGATTTCGGCTTTCGGGATTTCGGCTTTTCGGGATTTCGGCTTTTCGGGATTTCGGCTTTTCGGGATTTCGGCTTTCGGGATTTCGGCTTTCGGGATTTTGTCCGGCACCCGTTCAGAAGAACAATAACACTGAAGAGTTTCACAGAGAGAATCCACAAATTATATCATAGTGGCTGGGGAACGCCTTGAAGATTAAATTACAATTTAACAAAATATTTGTATGAATAAAATTCTCATAGACATTTTGTTTGATTTGTTTCATCATTTGAATACTTGTCTGTATAATGTTGTTAACTAAATAGTTGTATGTATAAAATCCTTATGGACTTTTCTCCCACCTGTATATGACTTCCAAGATTTTTACACGAGATAGTAATAGTAGACTATTCGAGATTTTTTCAGAATATGAAATTTTTGTAATTGTTCTAACGTCCGTCCAAATAAAACTAGACTGACACACCTTTTAATCCAGTGCTACGCTCAGTATAACGATAGTGACAATCACGTGTGCTATCTAATGACAAAAGTAAGAATTAACATTTGGCCAGACGACATCGTAGGGTTATCAGGAAACTTTTTAATACCATTTCATCAAAATGAAACATCATCGAGACATCAAATTATCGAGGCCTAACTAACTTAACGAACCTAGCTCAACTAAACCCAACCCCATCAGACTTATTCTAAATTGATCTAATCTAACCTGTTAAGCTAGGTTTAGCTGAGGTTCGATAATTTGGCCTTTGAACGATTTTCATTTCGAGGAAATCCTATCTTTTCAAAAGACTTTTAAAATCATTATAAAAAAACATTATAATTTATACCATCACTGGCATTCGAGTCTTCGTCCTGCATCGAAGAACTTTCCTTTATTACGTAAATATATTTTATCTTAATGTCAATATCCACTGGACTTCGATTTACATCTTCTGCCATGACTTTAGGAACCCAAAGTTCAGTCCAGTTGTTAACAGCGTTTAACGGACAGTCGTGTCGCAAGTTCCTGAAAGTAACTTCCCCATCTCTCCACTTCGTTTGCATGTAAGAATCGAATTCAAGCGAAAAACCTGTCAAGTCAAATGATCTTATGGCAATTATAGTCATGTTAAAGTTGATAACAAAGTTATCGTAAATAGATTTGGGTGGTAAATTTCTGGAATATTCTGGTCCAATTATGAAAATTTGACAGTTTTGTTCGTCACTGTTGTCCAGACAGTCATTGTGCCCGTCACAACGTTTACTTCTGGGAATACATTTTCCATTGTCACTGCAGGTCGTTTCGTTGTAACTGCATGATGTCAGAAGTATCTGAAAAATGTGAAGTTAATGAGTAATGATTTCACGCAATTACAGTTCAATATAAATTTGCACACAGAGATAATTTTTAAAAATTTTAATTGTTTGGGTTTTGTAAGGTAACTCCACTTATGTAATTATGTACGATAATTAAGAAGAAAGGCATTGACCCCAATAAAGTAAATGAGATGGCGCAAAATTCGTCAGTAATAATAACTAAATTAATATTTAAGTTTTGTGTTTTAATATGCAATATTTTAAACAACTCTTTGTACTGTATTACAATTCCATTATCACTTTATCTTTTACGTTAAAGGTAGCAAAAAGGAGTTACTGTACAATGTGTTCGTTTCAAAATCACTATTGCCAAGTTTGATCAAAACTGGTTTGTTAACTTTGATTTCTTATGATGAAAAGTAAAATAATACTTATGGATAATACTCTACTGTTAATAATTTTTTTGTATAACTTTCTATGTAAATATTTAATATATTAAATTGCACCGATTTTTCTGTAGAATTTTCATTATACGACAAATCTTCAATATAAATTTTAAATTATATTCTCTCCCTTGTCAACTAAGTTCATTATTTTCATTTTCATTCGTGTATTTTTTATTTATTTGTTTGTTTGTTGTTCATGATGGGTAAAACCCTTATTTATATAATCATGGGTTTGTTCCAAGACTTGTTTTTAAGAAGAATATCCGTTTAGATACCCAACCTCAGGCAAACCCCTTTATTTCATGATACTACAAAAGCTTATGTAGTTTGACGAGGTTTAGGGACATTAGAAGAACTACTGAGAGATAATATAAGAACTCTTTCTCTCGAGTAGTTCCTCAGACTACTTACTCCTTCTCAAGAAACTTAGAAAAGAAGTCAGACCTAGAGAACCAAGAATATTCTGAATATCACTTGACTAATAAATATCCTTGATTTGAAGAACCCCTCTCAATATCCTTGAAGTACGCCATCGGAATAATGATATAAAGCTCCAGCGGAACGTGGAGGAGATGTAAACAACCCAAACCACCAAATCCTAACATTTCATTTATGAAAAGTGGTGTCAGAAGTTCTTTGCTTCGCGTTTCTGTTTCTACGCCCATCCATAATTTTTGCTAAAAGGGGTAGGGAACTCATCGAATTCATCGTATGAAGAACCCCACCATGAAAAACCATAAATAAACCTCCATGAAGAAGCGACGACGACGTATTCCAAGTTCCAAATCCGAAATTAAATTGGGACCAGCAGCGTCTACTAGATCAACATGGCGACACATTAACAGATCCTCACACGCATTAGATCAATTAGAATAACAGGTAAGCAGTAATCTACAAGATGAATCCGTTTCTGACGTTTCTGACGTTTCTGACGTTTCTGACGTTTCTACAACCGAAAATCTATCTTTAACAATAATTTTCTCAAAGTAAGAGCTCAAATAATGATAAGTTCATATACAGGGTGATTACAAAATAATGATCTTCCTGATTTTAAACATTTATTATTAAAAAAACTAACAAAGCTACAGCGAAAAGCAAGATACAAATAAAGAGGAAGGAAAGATGAAGGATGAAAAGCTTCGCAGTTTTTAGTGTTTTATTCTTTTAACTTTTAGCGATTTTAACCGGTTTATTTAATTTTTATACAATTATTGTGCTTTTGTGTGTGTGTGTGTGTCTGTCTGTCTGTCTGTCTGACTGTCTGACTGTCTGTCTGTCTGTCTGTTCCAGCATTAACTCCAAAATGGAAGCAGTTACAAAAATGAAATTTCACACACATATTGATTAGGTCCCCAGGTTGTGCACCTGGGTGTTAATAAATGAAATAATTCATTTAAAAAATTAAATAACGTCATCAAGATCATTACGTCATTACGTGTGTGTGTGTATATATATTATATATATATATATATATATATATATATATATATATATATAATATATATATATATATATATATATATATATATAAGAAACAATATCTAAATACATTGACAGTAATTCAACCATTTATAGCTGTTTCCTTGATATAAGTAAGGCATATGATAGGGTGAACCACAATATTTTATTTGAAAAACTAGAAGACAGGAAGGTTCCCATGTACATATTAAATTTATTGAAATTTTGGTATTCCCACCAATCTTTCACTGTTAGTGGGGCAATGTACTATCCGAGTGTTTTGGCTCCTCTTGCGGGGTGAGACAAGGCTCCTTGCTCTCCCCTATGCTGTTTAATGTGTATATTGACGGATTAATTGCTTCACTTAATGAGGCAACAGTAGGATGTTGTATAGATAACACAAGGATAAATAACTTAGTTTATGCCGATGATATGGTGTTAATAAGTCCCTCTGTTAAAGGTCTGGATCGGCTACTAAATGTCTGCGAAGTGTATTCGCAGAAACATGATATTCTTTTTAATGTTACAAAAACTAAGGTTATGCAAGTTCATCCTAAAAGCTGTAATCAGCCAGATGATATAAGGTTTAAAATGAATGGTGAAGTAATTGAGGAAGTACAAGAGTTTAAGTATTTGGGTCAAACTATTACCAGCTCCTTGAGTGATGACTCGGATATAAGAAAACAATCTCGAAGCCTGTGTGCTAAAGCGAATATGACCATAAGGAACTTTCGTTTCTGTACAAGTGAAGCTAAAGACACACTCTTTCGTACTTTCTGCAGTAATATATACGGTCAGCAACTCTGGGTGAATTATAAAAAAGGTTCTGGCAGAACCCTAAATTTGCTGTACAACAGGTCTTTTAGACTCTTACATAAATTACCCCCGAGATGCTCAGCTTCGCAAATGTTTGCTACCCGCAATGTTCCGAGCTTCCCGGAGGTAACAAGACGTGCTCAACACAGTCTAATGCAAAGAATTAAAAAGTCAACCAACCCGATCATCCAAGCTATCCATGAGTCCTGCCATTTATTCTCTAAGCTATGGACTTCTTGGTACGAAAACGTCTGTCTGTAGCTCCACTTAACTTCGACAGTGCAGTATTATTTCTAATCAATTGTATATATTTCTATCCTTAGTGTATGAACTGTCATTGTATTAATAATATTTGTCATATGGACTATAGTCTGCCAATAAACCTTTTCATTTTCATTTTCATATTATATATATATATATATATATATATATGATATACACAGACCGTGCATGGAACAAGGAACGCTTCTGGGATAATTAAATCCACTATAGTCCGAATAAGTAATGGTAAATGACAAATATCATAGTTTTTTTTTCATGATGCTAGCCCGACGTGGGCAACGGGTCACTCGCAAAGAGATGCCACAAACATAGCTTCCCTCACCAGCTATCTGCAAAGCAGACAGGATCCAGCTTTGGGACATAGATCTAGCGTTTAAAGCAGCCTAGCCCTGCTACATTTAGAACCTCAATATAAGCAAAAGACTCGCTGTCTTCACGTCAGATTGAATACATCAAAGAAAAAGGGGTAACTATTATATTTTAGCCAAAAAAACAAAACTTAGACCTCAACTGGCAGAATTGAGCGTCCACTTTTCAAGGCACATAACATGTCCGTTTCAAGATGGGAATGAACTCAGAATGGTCCCCTGAGTTTTTTATGATATACACAGACCGTGCATGGAACAAGGAACTCTTCTGAATTCCTTGTTCCGTGCACGGTCTGTGTATATCATAAAAAACTCAGGGGACCATTCTGAGTTCATTGCCATATATTATATATATATAATATATATTATATATTATATATATATATATATATATATATATATCGGAACTATGGTAAAATTATTGAATACCGGTTAGGTTCATTGAATGCCCGGTTAGGTCAACTGTACGCCCTTGACGATTGGTTAGGTTAAGTCGTGATATTTTCGTTAAAACGCTGGATATTTTTGCTACTCGCACGAAGGGCGGGTTCTTGGCTAGTATATATATGTGTGTTTGTGTGTGTGTGTGTGTGTGTGTTTGTGTGTATGTGTGTTTGTGGAAGAGCATTTAAACTTAAAAACACTTTTTATAGTTATAGTTGGTTTCCTGTAACCAACAGACGTAGGTTGGATGTCAGGTGACCTTCAAACAGGATAGATATATTTAAAAAATTTAAAAATAATTGGATGTTTATTGGATCTAAACGTTGCGTTTAAAAATAAAGCATAAACAAGATGACTGTTTGAATTTCATAATGTTTACTGACATTAATCTTTTAGAGTACGAGTCCCACCTCGTTATTGAATTATCGACCATAAATTGATAATTAATTTAACAAGGAGTTAGAATGATTGTGAACAATAAATAAGTTAAGATAAATCAATGATGAAAAGGCCTCTGAAGGACATTTAATATGGAAAGACACGATGTTCTATCCCTTGTCTTATTTTGACATATTAATGGAAATGACATAATAAAAATAACCATGACCTATGATAAACGTCATAAGCTACTCTCTATTCAAGCAAAAAGTCTCTCTACATCCGTTCTTACCAGTTCATAAGCCTATAATTATTTTCTCCATCATATTTATAATATATATTTAAAATTCGGTGCTACTGTAGTATGCGGTCTACCTACGATTGGTTAGGTTTAATCATGATATTTTCGTTAAAACTAACGAAATATCATGACTAAACTAACAAATCGTCAAGGGCGATTAACATTGGGATGTAAACAAGCAATTAGCAAACAAGATAAGAAACTATACTTCAAAGGTAGACCGCCGAATCGTAGGTAGAACCGCATACTACAGTAGCACCTAAAATTCTTTATAAATTAATGAAAATATTAATTTAAAAAAGACTGAATTTATTCTATAAATTTTAAATTTTTAATTAATTAAATTGCATAATTTTAATATACAATGCAGAGATAATTCACTAAAATTGTACTTTACAGTTTGTAAGTGGAATAATGTCCTATATAATTACAAAAAAAAAAACAAATAAAATAATTAACGTAATAGGAAATAATATAATATCTTAAATTAGTCTTTGAGCTTTGTACTGCGGGAACCGATGTTGTTGTTGTTCACATGTTTAGAAAATGAATTTGGAACACTTTTCATATTGTGGAGCTGCTTCACCGTAAACGGAGTAAACTGAAACTATAATGCACTATATTTTTCAACTAAAATCCTCACCATCAAGAACTGAAACAACCGGAAATAGCTTCGATATAACAACAAAATCCTGTACATTTCCATAGGAACTACGAGTTGCTCGACTTAGAAACTACGAGTTGCTCGACTTAGGAACTACGAGTTGCTCGATTTAACTACGAGTTTCTCGACTATACTGAAACCTAACAACAGTGAACGAGGAACATGAATACGGAATTACAATGTTATATTTACCCGAAACAGCATCAATATATCATACTAACAATAAATTATGTTCACTTTGATGAAATGCTCTTCATTTTGATACATTTGTGATTTATTTACAGTTTTCTCTATGATGGAATTATTATTTTTTAATAAGTTATTGAGTGAGTAACTATGATGTTGTAATACCTTTAGCTATGTGTGTTACTTCAATTTAAAAGTTTTTTAGATATAATTCTCTATGTAGTTATTTTAATTATCATTTTCTTTCAGGCTATTTTTATATTTTTTATATATTTTTATATGTTTTATATTTCGATATATGTTTATATATTTTTATATATTTTTTGTATATTTTGATATATTTTTATATATATTTTATATATTTTGATGTTTTTATATATTTTGATATATTTTAATATATTTTGATATATTTTGATATATTTTTTTATATATTTTATATATTCTGATATATTGCCATTGATTTAATAGATCTAAATAATTATAAGTGTGGTTTAATAATAATAATAATAATAATAATAATAATAATACTTTATTCAGTGTTTTAAAAGTAATTCTTTATTTACTAAAACTCATCAATTTAACGAAAGTTTTTAAAGTTTTCAATGAGGAAACTAATTTTAATTTCGGGTGTAGGTTCGAATCCCATTTTATGACCAATTTTCCAAATTGAAATGCCAGGATCCGGTGTTCTGGATTCGTTTACATTCGCTTCACGCTCTGCTGGAGGTTTTATATCAATGTTCCGATGGCGTGCTTTAAGGATATAAGAGGGGTTCTTCAATCAAGGATATTTATAGTCAAGTGATATTCAGAATATTCTCGGTTCTCTAAATTTGACTCTTTTTCTAAGTTCCTTGAGGAGAAGTAAGTGGTTTCAGCAACTGCTCGAAAAAGAGAGAGAGAGAGAGAGAGAGAGAGAAATTTATTTTTATTTGTTATTTCGTAATTAATTTATTTATTTGTTTTGTTTAGTGTGTGTGTGTGTGTGGTGTGTGTTTTTGTGTGGAAAACGCTTTGCCTTATAAAACCAGTACATTTAGTAAAAAATGTTACAAACGTAGGACAAAGCTGTTTGAAAACCAAGAGTATTTTCTATAACTTTCACTTTTATCCCTAAAAAAGTTTTACTTTTCGGAGGAAAAAAGCATTGAAAGAGCTTCTCTTTCATTATCTTATTTAGGATCACCTGAAGATCACGGCCCCCAGCCTTCTTTAGTTAGCCTTATAAGGCTAACTAACGAAAATATCACGACCTAACCTAACCAATCGTTAGGTCAACTGTACGCCCTTGACGATTGGTTAGGTTAGGTCGTGATATTTTCGTTAGTTAGCCTTATAAAGCTAACTAAAGAAGGCTGGGGGCCATGATCTTCAGGTGATCCCTTATTTACTCTTAATATAAACAACTAATATGAATATAATTAATTTGTCTTCTAAAGATGAAATCCCAATTTTCCTTATATTTTTCCTTTTAATTTCTCCGCTTTGTTTTCGTTAAAAAAATATTTTCTAATTCCGATTGTAAACTTATATTTATAAATTTTAACTTTCACCCACGATATCCATCTTTTAACACCGAAGCGCTAATCACACTGGGGTTGGGGTGGGAGTGGGGTTTCTTAAAGGACAATATAGATAAATTAAATTTAAATAGTTCTTACGTACGTCTATACAGTACATCCAATAAATAGTAACCTCAATCATAGGCGGATCCAGTGAGAGGGCTAGGGGGCTTAATTGAAGCAACGTAGACATAAGCATTCAAACGTTTTACCTAATTTTGTTTAACCAGGATGTATGGAGCCTCCAAATTAAGCCCCGTTGCTTTAGTTAAGCCCCTTGGCACCACCTCTGGGTCTCTGGACCCCTATGACCTCAATGCGCTCGAAAATAAAGTTAGTTATAAAAACTGCGAAGCTGTGGTGGAAGCTCTGAATGTAATTAAAATTAAAATTTTCTGCCTAATTATAAAAGCGAAACTTGGCTTAACGACACAAACAAAGACCTCGATCCGATAAACGGCTAAAAAGCTTTTAAGACGGTTTTGTTTCTATGTAGGAATGATTAGGGGCAAAGAGCGAGCACCCACAAACCCCCCCCCCCCATAGAAGAAGAAAGAGCCGAAACTGATATTTTTATTTTTTTTTATTTTAAAAAGAATATGTAGCGTTTGAAATGCTTGTATGTGTAGTGAGGAATAGAGGGAGAAGTTTGTGATTGAGAGCATGCTGGACTGCTCGCAAGGTAGATGAGACACGGAAAAAGAATAGCTAAGGAGGACAGTGACAGGAAAAACGGGAGTTCCGGCACTACCAGTTAACTGGTGTCTACAATCTCCTCCAGTAACTGCGAGTACCATAATAAAAGAATGCGTGTAGCTGAAGAAAACATAAAAGCTTGGGAGTATAATAAGCGTGGAGCAATAAAATTAACGTAATAAGTTTGTAGAGACCGACCGGAAATTCCTTTCCTCACGTCCGCAAACATCCGGGAATCATCAGAAACCGAAAAACACACTTGATTTTCAAGGAGACAGAAGCAAAAGGATGTTTATCTTTTCCAAAAGGCCCGCGAAAAGTTAGCGTCTTCCGAGCCTATATAAGACACAGTTCACTAAACTCGCTTCCACTTGGTCGTTACTCCTCGTGAATTTCCTCTTTCACGTAGCGCCGTTCGACCTCAGTCGGCCTCAGTCCCTCAAGCAACACCTCAACAGTACACGAAGAGAACCACCATTTGAGGCGACCTACAATTTCATCCCGCCGGGAACAACATCACTCTACCGGCGTCATCCTTCTGACCCTGGTTTCACTCATCCTTTACCACAACTCGATCGGCGCCCGTTCAACAAGTATCTCAACAGGCCCTCAGCACATCCTCCTGCCGGTAGGCCAACACGTCTTCAGAGTTATCCACGGCAAAACGCAATACGGTCAAACTTCACGTAGGCCCTCGTCAGTCTTCAGAGTTATCCACATCGAAACGCAGGTTGGTAAACCTTCACGTAGGTTTCTTCAGTCTTCGGAGTTATCCATGTCGAAACGCAGGACGGTAAACTTTCACGTAGGCTTCTTCAGCCTTCATAGTTATCTCCGTCGAAATCGCAGGTCGGTAAGCCTCTCGTAGGTCCCCACTCAGCCTACAGTGTTTTGTTACGTCGTGCTAGACTATTCAGGATTAAAAGCTGAAAAGTCCACAAACTCTGCCTAATCGTGTAGGCCCTAAAAGGTGTCCTCAATACCATTCAAACTAACTCTCCCGTTAAGACCGCAGTAGGCCTATTCAAGTGTTGTACCAATACCGTAGTTTTGTATCACCTTGTTACTTATTTTGCATCCGATTGTTTATGTGCTCTTTCATGCATTTCATTTTTACCGACCTAATCCATTTACTGTACCATACCGTACTTTCATTATTTCAGTTATTTATTGGCTTAATTACTTATTCTGTGTTCACCTCTGCATATCTCATTAGCCTACCTGAATTAGTGTATTTAGTTAACAATTAGACTGTATAACCAATTCTTATTACTAATAATTCACTGGGGAACACAACTTTTGGTGACTTAGATGTTAGACCTGTTTCTGGGTATATTGAGGTCGCTGATTCTAAAAATGACATTAGTTTTTCTCCATCAGCTCTGCTTATCAAGATATGATATATATCTATATGTATTTCTATATAATGTATATAATATTATATAATTGCTGACTGGCAATCACTGTTGTTGTCAATTGAATACAAAAGTATGATGAATGTCAGCAAAAATAGTGTATTAACATCAAACAAGCATAAGGTACGAAAAATATTTCTTAAATTCAAAGAAGCTTGAGACACGAACGGCAAAAAAAGTTCTTTCATTGAGACATCTCACATAAACCGCGTTTCTGAGATTTCTTGCGATGAGATGTGCCAGGACATTCGCGTTGGATGCTCCAGCAGTAATCTGCCATCATGTGAGTATCCCATCGTCCGCGGTACCGTTCTTCCATGGTCCTTAGTTCTTGGTGAAATCGTTCACCCTGTTCCTCGCTTAGATCACCGAGGTTATCTGGGAAACGATCCAAATGACTGTGGAGGTAATGCAGTTTGATGCTCATTTTACAGCCAAGTTTACAAAAAGAAGAGAGCATATTCTCCACTAGTTCACCGTAGTTATCGGCCTTATAGTTCCCAAGGAAATTCTTCACAACCATACTAAACGATGACCACGCACGTGCCTCAATGTTGTCCATTGAATCTTGGAAACGCGGGTCTTTCATGAGTTCCCGGATTTGCGGTCCATCGAAAATACCTGCCTTCAGCTTTTCCATGCTCAGCGCAGGAAATTTTCTACATATGTAGCCAAAACACGTCCCATCTCTGTTCAAAGCCTTTATAAATTGTTTCATCAAACCTAGTTTGATGTGCAGTGGTGGCAATATGATCCTTTCTCTGTCAACCAAAGCTTCTTTGATGATATTTTTTTCTCCAACCACCATGTTTTCTCTCAGAGGCCACTGTCTTCTCACCCAGTGTTCATCTTTAGCTCTACTGTCCCAGAGACATATAAAGCACGGGTACTTGGTGTACCCGCTCTGCTGGCCCAGGAGAAAATTCACCATCTTCAGATCCACACAGATCACCCATTGGTGGTCTTGGTATATCTTTTCTAGGACTAGGGCGACTGTCCCGTGCTCTTCTCTCATACCGACTGAGTGACCAATTGGGATTGATCTGTATCTGTTGCCGTTGTGTAGAAGAACACATTTTAGGCTCCGTTTGGAGCTATCTATGAATAACCGCCATTCACTTGGTGTGTATTCCGATATGCCCATTTTCATCAGCAATCCGCGCACATTGTTGCAGAAAACTAAATCGTTCTCTTTTGAGAAGAAGGGCAGTAAATCCTTTTCTCTGTCGCGATATAACGTGATTTTGGTTCCCGGCAGCAGTAAATTTTTTCTTGAAGCCTGGAAGCTAACAATTCAGACGATTTCTTCAAAGACTTAAGGCCCTTATGAGGTCGTTTAATTCGTGTTGACTAAAACCTTCTGCAACTGATGACGGTCCTTCGAAATCACTGTCATTTTGCCCACATATGCTTTCTTTGTCAGTAGCAGATTCATCATCTTCTTGAGGGAGCTCTGGAAGATGGCTGAATGATGGGACAGGTATCTCATCTGAATGTGAAACAGGCCGTCTAGCTGAGTCTATGTCAGGATACGTCCATTTACTCCGGTTACGTCCATTGATGCCCTTTATATTCACCAAACAAAAGTAACAGTCATCACTGTGGTTTCTCTGTTCTCTCCATACCATTGGTATACCAAATTTCAGGCACCTCCTCTTTCCGTTGTTCCATTGCCGCAGATGCTCCGTACACGTTTTACACACAACATGAGGAGCCCATGGCTTATCTTGGTCCCCTAGTTGTACTTTGAAATAGGCAAAATAAGCTTTTTCCACAAAATCAGTAATAGTTTTTCTCTGTTCAATGAACGTGTACTCTCCGCAGATAAAACAAAACACATCTGGATGATTTAAACACTTTCTTCGTGATGAAGCCATGTCAACACCTGTAACAGGAAAGAATTCACGTTAGTACATGTACAATACACATGCAAAACAGCAACATCAGCAAAATCATAGCTACAATTTAATTATACAGATGCATTTAGATTTACGAGCAACTCATAATACCGTTCCAGAAGGTAATAAAGTAGGTAATGACGTATGCAATATCTCAAAAACTAGAGCTGCTAGAACAAAATGGATGATCATTTCTGAATCAGTGGCATGAAAATATCCAGAATAAGGTCTAAAATCTCAGGCACCAAGAAAAAAAAATTTTTGTTCCCCAGTGTATAATCAGTCATCTTTAACATAGTATAAATACCATTATAGAATTGTTAATCACAATAAATACCGTTATAGAATTGTTAATCACTGTGAACAAATAATTGATTTATTTTCCTAATTAAACACAAAACAACAAAGTAATTTCTCTCTCGTTATTAAATATTGTCTGTTTGGGCTGTAATCCCCAAGCTGGTGACCCCTAATTATTAATTTCAATTTAATTCATTAATTATAGTAAGCCTACTTTCTTGGCCACATCAAATTGGTGATCCGCAGGCCCCTATATGACTTTTCTAAAGGAATTTACTCGCAATTTATTGAATACCTCGATTTAGTACCCAATAATAGCTTAATCGATACCCAATTAGTTATAATTTAAGTTTCTTTGTAATCAATTTTGAAAAAAAAAGCTTTTTCTTAATTTCGGTTTTAGTTTTTATTATGACTAATTACATTATGGAAGTTAATAAACTTTTTATTTTCAGTTTTCTTGCTGAGTTTGCCTGCAGTTAATACTTTAGTAATTCGGTTATGATGACGTAATAACCAGAAATTATTACTATATAATTTTATTTCAATTTCTCGAGTGACTTCTGGCACTCATTTTCATTGACCTTGAAAACAACTAAGAAACCAACCTTAAACTACAGACCATTATAATTAACTTTGTGTATTATTTTCACAAAATAATACACAGAACTATACCTGCCTACTTCCACCACTAGTTATTATTACTCCAGTAGCTTTAAACAGGAGAAGTCCTACATCACAACCTTTTTTATTATGAAACTGTTTTCGGAATAACTCAAAAAAATACATTTTTAATATACAGTAAACCCTCGTCCAACGCGAGGGTTAGGTTGCTCGAGAACTGCGTGTTAGGTAAATCCGCGGTGGACAAACTTAATACCTTATGGGATAAATGGGGATATGTAAACGCGGCCGCGTAAAGTCTCCCATTAATACTTAGATACGTAGATTTTTTATTCAAACATAAATGGATTTCTCTACCTATACTGTATATGAAATAAGAACATAATAAAATCATAAACATAATGATATTTACATATGATAAATTAAAATATATTAAATGAAAATAGCACGTATCTTTTCTTCACTCTTTCGGATGGTGTGTATGATAGACTCATTCACATGATACTCGCGGCCAAGTGATGTTATGCTCATACCACCACGCAACTTATCTAGAATCTTTATTTTTTCGACTAATGTCATAACCTTACGACTTTTCTTCTCTTCACTATCACTTGCGGATGCTTTACGTTTTGGTGTCATATTGCTGTCTAAGGATAATAGCAAACAACGGCAAAATACGACAAAAACAATCCAACACAACTTCACTGAACTTAACCCGTTAGCGGGACTGAGACAAAGGGTGACGCGAGAGGGAGGGAGATGCGGCAGTGTTGGAGAGTGTAGGAGAAAACACTAGAGCGCGCATTGGCACGCGTACAATACTACTATATTATAGCGTGTTTGGCGGACCGTGTATAATCAAATTTTCCGCTTTCGGCAAATAATTGTTCGCATTTATTTTTCCGTGTATAAGCAAATTCGCGCTGGACAAACACGCGTTGGACGAGGGTTTACTGTACTCAATTTCCTATCCTAAACATTGGGGACCACAAATCCTAAAGACCTTTGGAAAGAGACCCAAGATAACCCTATTCTCAACATTGTCAAAATAAGGTGATAATGCGGGGATTCACGAATCACTGTGTGTCGCTTTACGATAGATTTTAAAACAAGGTCCTTGATTAAAATCTAGAGATTAACACATCCCAAACCTTTGGTAAACCCAAAGGAAAAAGGATAAAGGGCTTATAATTATCACATATCATGTAAAGTGTTCTTAATCTTTAAATAAATACATAAAAACTTTAGGACAAAACAATTAAAATAAGTTCTTAATACTGAAAAGTGGAGCAACTCCAATACAAAATTTGTGGAATAATAATAATAATAATGCGCTTCGGTGGTGTAGTCGTTAGCATCGCTGACTAAGACTCCATCGGCCCCGGGTTCGATTCCTGGTGACGGTAGGCGACGCGCAGCTAACTCAGCTGTTCATCCTTCCACACAGTAAAAGTTGGTTGGTGGATAAATGGGTACCGTGGGTAGCCTAGTGGTTAAGACGCTGGGCTACTGATCGGAAGGTCGTGAGATTGAGTCCAGGCAAGAACTTTGTAATATCTGACCACCCGTGATGAGTCGTGGTTCGAATTCCACGTTAAGCTGTAGGTCTAAGGTGGAGTAACACGCTTGACCTTCGTCAGAATGAACAATTCGAGCAGAAGCAAAACCAAGAGAGAGAATTTTAATTATTTTCTTAATTTGATTACTTCACTTACCATAGAGCTGGCACATGAATCCCCGTCGATAGTCCACACTTTACGTCCCCAGGGGTATTGGCCGTGTTTAATCTTCGCAAATGCTGTTATATTGTATCTACGATTAACCATAACCATGGTTGAAACATTCCAGTAGATTTTTCCATAGTGTGTTCCATAAATAACTGGGAACATATTGTGATAACCATGAAAAATCCATTTTTTATCAATTTTGGATTTTTTGCAGAGGCCTTTCATCATTAAAATTACTCTCCTGCTGAATCTGCATATGACGCAAGTTGTACTTTTGGAACAACTGGTGACGAAGTAGTGTCCTGCAAAGGCAGAACCACCAGAAGAGAGACACTGATACCCATTCAAAGAAGCCCACTTTGTTAAGTACACTAAACTCATTATGTCTGCACTGATAGGATGATTATCATTCCATGATACGTACTTATTCTTATTCTCTTTACTAATGACTATACCAAGCCAATAAAATGTAGCCCATGACCCTTTGCACACATTTTCATAAGATATGTATCTGTCCAAAATTCTCATGGAATCTTCCTTGTCTTCGGGTACTATGACTGAACCTCTCAAATCTGAACAAACATCGGCCGCTTCGTAAAAATTTACATGCAAAGGCAAAATAACCTCTTTCATTATCATGGATGAACTACAAAAGTCATAATCTGATACATTTCGAACTTCAACAGGACCATTAACCAGAAAGTAAATAAACTTGTCTCTAAAATCAAAGATGGAAGGGACATCTGGCAACTGTGATGAGCAGTTCACAAATGCTTCCATATAACCTACTGGAAGTAAGTCATCATAGAGTTCAAATTCACTAATTTCACCATAGAAAGACTGATCCAAATCGAAACCTCCTTCCAATGAATCCAAGTCTTGACCAAGCAAAAACCTTCCTCCGCCCATTGTATGGTTAGTGGGTGTCAGTAAATCAAGATCAACTTGCTTAATCTTAAAAGATAATACAAATATTAATCTATAAGAGACAGGTATTGTTGATATATATATATATATATATATATATATATATATATATATATATATACACACACACGAGGTGTGATCAAAAAGTTCGGTAAATAGTCCCGCAACTAATGAATGCGTGTCACTAGGTGATGTCAGTGTGTATGGCTGATGACGTCACCTTGGCCACTTGCCAGATGCCAACAGACACCATTCAACTACGCACCAGTGCGCCGTGTCATTGCTTTGTGTGAAGGCGTTTTTGTGGCGTCTGGCGATTTTGCAGAAACTGTCGAAATTTGAGCAACGTGCAAACATCAAATTTTGTTTTAAATTTGGTAAGACGGCTACAGAAACGCACGGAATGCTTGCAGCTGTCTACGGAGATGAAGTTGTTACAAACAAGATGCACGGACGACCACTTCTTTCATCATCTTCCAAACACTCATTTCCTTCTCGAAACTTTCCAAACCACTTGCAAACAATCTTGTTTGTAACAACTTCATCTCCGTAGACAGCTGCAAGCATTCCGTGCGTTTCTGTAGCCGTCTTACCAAGTTTAAAACAAAATTTGATGTTTGCACGTTGCTCAAATTTCGATATTTTCTGCAAAATCGCCAGACGCCACAAAAACGCCCTCACTCAAAACAATGACACGGCGCACTGGTTGAATGGTGTTTGTTGGCAAGTGGCCAAGGTGACGTCATCAGCCATACACACTGACATCACCTAGTGACACGCGTTCATTAGTTGCGGGACTATTTACCGAACTTTTTTATCACATCTCGTATATATATATATATGTTACAACTCAGAATGGTCCCCTGAGAAACTTTTTTGTTACACACAGACCGTGCATGGAACAAGGAACTCTTCTGGGAAAATTAAATCCACTATAATCCGAAGAAGTAATGGTAAATGACAAATACTATAGTTTTTCTTTTTCATGAAGGAAGCCCAACGTAGGCAACGGGACTCTAGCAAGAAGCCCCAAAATATAGTTTCCCTCAACAGCTATCTGCTAAGTAGATAGGACCTAGCTTTGAGACAGGGTCTAGGGTTTAAAGTAGTGGAGTACCGATTAATCGGCATCTGCATCGGCCAAATTTATCCGATTCTCTCACCGATTCTTTGAAAATTTTAAATTTTCATTACAAAGCAAGATCCAGATAGGCTAGTTAGCCTGTCAGTGGAGCCAACCTCCTTCACCACTCCGCCCTGTCCATCAGTACTCCCGTTTCCCCGAGCTCTTGCATGCTGGGCAAGTCGTATCTTCGCAAGCTCTTCTCCACTTCGTCCCTTCATCTCCTTCTCGGTCTCCCCCGCGGTCTTCTGCCATTCCCTGGTCTCCACTCCCAGCACCCCTCGCAGTTCTCCCCTCCGCCATTCTCTCCAAGTGGCCCAACCATCTCAATTTGGCAGCGTCGATTTTTCTCAAAATCGGCGTTACTCCAACATTGGCTCTTATTTCTTCATTTCTTATCCTATCTGTTCGCGTCTTTCTCAGAATAGTCCTCAGTGGTCTCATTTCTGCCGTCTGAATTCTACTTCGATCCGCCTTGCGCATTTTCCAGTGTTCCGACCCATAAATCAGTATTGGTGTTAAAACTGTTTCGAAGATTATTTTCTTAGTCCCAAGGGGCATATGTTTATCTCTCATTAGCGGGTATAACATTCCGACATTTTTACTAAACTTTGCAATTCTTTCAGTTATTTCTTGCATATTACCACTTTCTTTAGTAAACATACTCCCTAAATATTTAAATTTTTCAATATTTCTTATTTCCTTATCTCCTATTTGAACTCAAAATTCTCCTTCTTCTCTTCGACATACACTTAGTATTTCTGTCTTTTCTACATTCACTTCCATACCCCCTTCCTTCAAACCTTCATTCCAATCAGTTAAAGCTTGTTCTATATATCTTCTCTCTCTGTCGTCCAGAATGCTATGTCATCCGCATATGCCATTATTCCATTATTATTATTCATTTGATGACGTCGCTTCAAACTTGCAATGACTGTGTCCATGTAGGCTATAAACAGGAGTGGTAATATTACACTGCCCTGCTTCACCCCTGTTCTAACTTCAAACCACTCATCATTTTTGTGTCCAGTCCTTACTTTGCATTCGCTAACTTGATACAAACTTTTCAAAGCTCTAAGAAGTGTTCCCCTTACCTCATAAATCTCCTCCAAACGTCTCCACATTCTTCCTCTGGGCACTGTATCGAATGCTTTTTAATGATCTATGAATATTACATAGATGTTAGTATTAAATTCCCATGCCTTTTCTATAACAGAACTGAGGCCAAAAATAAGATCTATTGTACTTCTATCTTTTCGATGACCATGCTGTTCCTCTCCCAACCTTGCTTCAATTATTTGTCTTGCTCTTTTTTCTATTATTCTTTCGTAAAGTTTTGTTATATGATTAATAAGCGATATTCCCCTATAATTCTCACATCTACCTGAGTCACCCTTTCCTTTATATATTGGAACGATGATTGTTTTTCCCCAATCACCGGGGACTTGACCTTCTCTCCAATATTTATTCAACAGGTTTCGAATTTTTTCTTTCATGACTTCGCCTCCCTCCTTTATAAGTTCAATCGGAAACTCATCCACTCCCGTTGACTTTCCATTCTTCATTTTATTAACAGCCTCTTCTATTTCTTCTCTGGTAATAATTACCTGTTCTGCTAATTCCTGGTATATTCCATCCGCTTCCTCCATTTCTTCTTCTGGATTTCCATTCAATAGATCTTTAAAATAATCTGACCATCGTCTATTAATTGCTCCAGGTTCCACTATCACATTTCCCGCTTCATTTTTAATACTGTATACTTTTTCTTTTCCTTCCTATAAGATTTTGCAAGGCTATAAATCAGTTTTTTTGTTTCCTTTCTCATCCTCTCTCAACTTTTCTCCCAATTCCCTCATTGCCATTTGTTTTGCCCTTTTCTTCTCCCTCTCAGCTTCATTTCTTGCTTGCGCATATTCCCGTCTTGATTCCTGTGTACATTGCCTCAACCACTTCCTATGTTTTATAGTTTTTTGTTTTACTGCGCATCTCACTATATCTGTCCACCATGGTATATGGCTTCTTCTTCCTCTCCCCACCCACTCAGTTCCCAAAATCTCCTACGCAACCCTCTTAGCACAATCTCTCACGGTTTCCCATTCATTGTTTTCTTCCATCTCAGCTATATTTCTTTCAAGTTCCTCTCTGAATCTGATTCTAATGTTCTCATCCTGCAGTTTTTTTGTCTTAATTACCTTCCTCTTCTCCTCTTTTGTTGCTACTATTTTCTGCATTTTCAAATCTGCTCTCTGGACAGACAAAAACACTATTTATTATAAGTTATACTAATTTCAAAGTGTATTTATCTAAAAATATTTTACATTCGCGAAAAGACAAAGCTTAATAAGTTAAGTTGGCCATAAATTTAAATTTTCTCCAACTAGCTAATCTCTAAATATTATAAACTATTGTAATCTCCTACTCTATATTAATAATAATTCTATGGAGCAAGTGTAGTTTACGTTCCCCTACATTATCCTAGTGTAGTTTGCGTTCCCCAACTTTGTCCGCGTATACCTAGTCAAATAAAACGTTAAAACTAACGAAAATATTACGACTTAACCTAACCAATCGTCAATTTATATATATATATCAGAGACGTCAACCTTGAAGTACAAAAATCTGAGATTTTGCCTAATTTTGCCTGATTTTGCCTGTGCCTGATTTTGATAACTGGAAACATATCGCACATAAGGGAGTTTGAGACTTAAAATCCGTGAATTTCACGAAAAGTCTGTGAGAGTTAACATATATATATATATGCACTAAAATCACAAAATAACACGTGACTTTATTAATAAGCAAACAACCACAAAAAGGAAACACAAAGTCCGAGCGCTTTCGTGATATATTCACATTATCAAGGATAATGTGATAATGTGATAATGTGAATATATCACGAAAGCGCTCGGACTTTGTGTTTCCCTTTCCTTGTGGTTATTTGCTTATATATATATATATATATTATAAATTGACGATTGGTTAGGTTGAGTCGTAATAGTTTCTTTAATTTTAACGTTTTATTTGATGGATTCATTTAAAAAATGTCTCCTAAAGATCCTAGTGTAGTTTACGTTCCCCAACTTTGACCTAGTGTAGTTTGTGTCCCCTTTTGCATCAGGGGGCCGTAAACTACACTTGCTCCAATTCTATATTAAGTTATACTTTATAATTTATATATTAAACCAACTTATTATGTTGACTTTACTTTAAGTATTTTAATAATTTTATAAACCCAAATTATATATCCATTTTTTTTATCCAAATAGGCTACCAGGGACTTGAAATTTAATGAAAAATTTTTGGTGCTACTGTAGTATGCGGTCTACTACGATTGGTTAGGTTTGATCATGATATTTTCGTTAAAACTAACGAAAATATCATGACTAAACCTAACCAATCGTCAAGGGCGATTAACATTGGATGTAAACAAGCAATTAGCAAACAAGATAAGAAATTATACTTGAAAGGTAAACGCCGAATCGTAGGTAGACCGCATACTACAGTAGCACCAAATTTTGTTGTTCAAGAAAAAAAATACCTTCAACATAAGGAAAACAATTACTTTAAATATTGGTATTCAATTTATGAAATTAAAATAAAATTATTTTATCATTTTACTGAGTAATAAAACCATTTAACATCATTTTAGCTTCGGCAAATGCATAGCAAATTCTGGTGCTGTATATCGTGGAGTGAGCTAAGGAAAAGCATTTAAACAAATTTGAAATGCAAAATATAAAAATTGAAAGTCTTCACATTAGATTCGTAAAATTTATGAAGGGAATTGATTTTTTAAAATATAGGCAAAGAATCGGCATTGGCATCGGCTAAATTTTGGAATCGGTACATCACTAGTTTAAAGCTTCCCAAACCGCTACATTTAGAACCTCAATATAAGCAAGAAACTCGTTGCATTCACGTCGGATTGAATACGTCAAAGAAAAAGGGATAACTATTGTATTTTTAGTTGAGGTTGCCCTTTTTCTTTGATGTATTCACTCCGATGTAAATGCAACGAGTTTCTTGCGTATATTGAGGTTCTGAATGTAGCGGTTCGGAAAGCTTTAAATCCTAGACCCTGTCCCAAAGCTGGGTCCTATCTATAGCAGATTGCTGTTGAGGGAAGCTATTTTGGGGCCTCTTTGCTAGTGACCGTTGCCCACGTTGGGTTTCCATCATTAAAGGGAAACCTATGGTGTTTGTAATTTACCATTACTTATTCGGACTATAAACAGATTAATTTTCCCAGAAGAGTTCCTTGTTACATGCACGGTCTGTATGTAACACACACACACACACACAACACACACTGATTCATCAATTTGTAGTACCTGGTATTCTATACACTAAAACCAAGCTCACCCTCTCGTCTATTGTAATTTCGCAGTCATTCCCTATCTAAAGAAAAAAATTATATATTATAGTCAACACTGAAAATTCTTATGATGCGCGACTTTGCGCCAGCCTGTGTATATATATATATGGAGCACATTATATTTATGTATCAATTCGGTCACCATGGCAAAATATACTTGTTAAGAAACTGAACATGTAGCGTCATAATGGTCAGCTCATCCAGCAAATATTTAGTGTCCCTAGAAAACTATACACTCGTATTAACACATTATAACTTTTAACAATTACTATTTCTTGCAAAGATTTGATTGTTTTATATTTTAATACGAGTTCTGGATCTTTTCCGTTTGACTGCCGCCATTGAAACATAATTAAACTTTTTGTATTTGTATTTAACTGAAATGTCTGATGATACAAAATAAGTTACTTTAAAAAAGCTTTTCTTAATTTCCCGTTCAAATTTTGTTTCTTATAAACAATTTTAATTACTTTCAAGATCCATGCCTTAATTTTAAGTTTTAATCGTGTACTCAGAAAAATAAGGGGATCACCTGAAGATCAGGGCCTCCAGCCTTCTTTAGTTAGCTTTATAAGGCTAACTAACAAAAATATCACGACCTAAACCTAACAATCGTCAAGGTCGTACAGTTGACCTAACGATTGGTTAGGTTAGTCGTGATATTTCGTTAGTTAGCCTTATAAGGCTAAGTAAAGAAGGCTGGGGGCACTCACCTCTTATGTTTCAATGGCGCAGTCAAACGGAAAAGATCCCGAGTTCTTCTCAACAGTTAATTTAACTGAAAAACAATTACATATATGGTATTATTCATGGAGGTCTATACTAAGCATTAACGCAGTAATTTTATGTATTTTCAATAAATATTTACTTTTGTATCAACAGAATAAAGATCCTCTGTTTATTTTCGTTTGATAGAAATTATCTCTGGTGACGTCATTCAAAGTTCAAGAAGTAAAATTAGATATTCTATTTTTCTGTTGCTAATTCAAAAATTCTAAAATAAATTATTTTTCTCGATTTTCACCAAACTGTTGGTTAATTAAATTCTCAGGGTGCAAAAGATTTTGGAGGCTCCTTGATATGTTTTTATCTGTGAGCAGCCAGTTTACTTAATCATTTACCTTTCCTGGGTATGAACTATTTCGTTTTATAAAATGTAAAACCCCTCAGGAATGTAATGAGCATTCCAAAATAAAACCACTTTATTCTTAATTATTATACATATACCTTAGGGTTATGACTTTTTAATTTTTTGTCATAAATATTGTTTCCTGTATCATCAGTCGATGAACGTTTGCTTGAAAACAATAAAACAGGGCCTAATTCTTCAGAATTATAAAAAAATGTCACCCCGAAAGCAAATATAGTATATTAGTATATTCGAGACAGCTGCATTGCACCATTCTAGATTGGTTACCTGATGATTATCATAAATTGTCCAATATCTTGCAACAATACCGAAAAGCACTAAATACTCTGGAAAATCACTGGAACAGAGACCCATCTGCAATAGCTATACCAAGGAGCAACCAATATTTATTATTTTATTAATTTTTTCTTTTTTATTTTGGGGTGAAGTTTTTTCAAAATATATCGAAAAAACTGTTATTTTCATTGTCAGGGGGCAAACGTTCATCGATTTATGATACAGGAACATGAGGTTATAAAAATGTCATAACCCTAAATTATACCTCTCAAGAATATGATAAGTTAACACATGTAATACACGACTATGTAGTCTTTCCATGTGCTTACTAAAGGACTTGGACAAGTTATGAACGATACAGTGAGACTTTGGATGACACTGTGATTCACATTTGCCAAGATACAATTAATATTTCCTTATTAATTTCACACACACACACACACATGCTTTGATATTTCTAATTCGCTGCTTTTTAACGTTATATCTTATATATTAGTAGAAAAATAAGAAACCCAGATGATATAGAATCCCAACAAACACATGCGTAAAACCCATAATTGGTCAGAGGCAACAATATGAAATTTAACATCCAGAAATTTCAACAATTAAGATGTGGATAAACTGAGGAACTAAAATCCATGGAAGAGTATCCTCAAATGGACAGGAAATTCAAACTCTAAAACAAAAGATTTTGGACTTATAATGACAGACGACGCGAAATTTGAGGCACAAAATAAGATACGAATAAACAAATCGAAGAGAATAACTGGACAGATACTGAGAACCTTTAAAAAAAGGGACAGAAATATAATGATTCTTCCAGTGAAAGCACTGATCATTACCTAAGTTGGAATATTGCTCAGTCTTAACATCCATATATAGAAAAGAAGACCTTAATCAACTAGAAATAATTCAAAGGAACTTTACAGACAAATTCAATGGATGCAAATGAAGTAAATTCCTGGGAAAGATTTCATGAATTAAATTTACATTCTCTGGAAAGACGAAGAGAGAAGCACACTATAATTTATACTTGGAAAATAATGGAAGAACTTGTCCCTAATCTTACTTTGAATCGTATGACCATTTAATTAAACAACATTGGAAAATAAAAAAAGGAAGAATGTGTCGTATTTCCGGACTAAAGGCTAGACAGTGAACAGACTGAACACCCTCAACCCTGAAGAAAAATAGCTTCGTTGTCAGAGGGCCAAAAATATTCACTCAGTTGCCCAAGGCGCTGCGAAATCAATTGGCGTCGCTGTGGAAGTCTTCAGAAAAAGACTAGAGCTCTGTCTCAGGGGATTCCAGATGAGCTGGGTGTACCTAGCTTTGTGAAATGGACGGCTCAAGAAACCAAACTCTCTCATTCACCGGGCCAACTCGAAAGGTGGACCTTCGTGAAGTGAGGGATCACCACACGGATTATATGTAAGGTTGTAAGGTAAGGTAAGGTTATATATATATATATATATATATATATATATATATATATATATATATATATATATATATATATATATATATTGAAAAGGAGTACCAATGTCGTGAAATGTTTTAATCTTTATTTACTTTTCTTTAATCTTATGTTATCTGTACTCTTTTTATTGCTTTACACTCATTTCTGTAATCTATAAACAAGGTAGCCGTGACCGACATGGAACTGAAGACACGGGCTGCATGGCGAGCCATTTCAAATGACTACAATTTTCACTATTTTCTGATTTATTTTAATTAAAACAATAAAAAATGATGGACGAAAGCGAGTGTAAATTCATATATTTAACACCGGATTGCAGAGGAAAACATAAGTTAATTAATTTTGAACCACAAATTACATTTTTTTAGCACAAACAACAACCTTCTATTAACAAATCCCATAACGAGACTGCCTGAGTAGTATGCCCGCAAAAAGGGAGAGTGCAGATCAATTGCTATGCAAGATGGTCAATGATGCAGGGTTTGGGGAGTTTGGGTGGGGGTTATGCAACAAGGGGGAGTGGAGGTTAGTCCCCCAAGTTGCATGAAGGGGGTTTTGGGTGTAGAGGGAGAATGACCTCCTACAAAGGGGTAACCTAACCTGACCTAAGAAGGTATCCTGACTTAAGAAGGTAACTTAAGAGATGTTCAACCAGGCATGTCTCAGAGCATAATAAATTTCTTTACAGCCTTAGTTGGCTAAGAAGGTGTAATCAGCCAGATGGCTTAGAAGGCTTAGAAGGAGTGTATACATATATATTAATGCAGATATATATTTATTTTAATGGTTGCCGGATTGCGCTATTTACTTAATTGACTTAGAATAATTCTGTGTTATTTATTGTCCCTTGTGTATACTAAAGGGGAGAGAGTAGCTATTCACACTGCCACGTCTCATAACATAATGAAGAGTCACCCCAACCACCCTGGTCGGCTTTAGCATCACAGCCAGTTGACTTAGGAGTGAATACATATATATTATTAATGGTAGAGACAGCCATCTACCAGCCAGTTGACAATTACATATATTTATTTATCCCAAAAATAATGTTTATATAGTATACACCCATCAACGGAATTAAATCAAATAATATCCAAAAGAATTAACTAAAACACAACTACATCATTCTGTTTATTTAGTCGCAAAACGAATCCATGGTAACAATTATTTATTCGAAAATAAATATATAGGAAATAAATATATAAGAAATAAATATACCATCAAAAATAATAATAGTATAAGAAATCTACATACACCAAAAAATATACAGGTAAACGAGGAATATATATATATATACAATAAAAAATAATAGTACAGTAGAAATCTATATACACAATTAATGTATGTACAAGCATCCAAAAATAGACACATAAACTTCAAAATAATAGTGGAGAAGAATTCCAATATATGTATACATAAAAAATACGCACTTTTTAAGTTTGACAGCGCTTAAATAAAATACTAAACTCACACGTAATCGAATCCACGGTTACATCCTCATTGCTTTGTACTACACAGTAAATACGATTTAACATATTTCACCACTCAAAGTATGAGGAAGTCTCTATTCTATATAACTTTCAGCTCGTTTAACACTATTTTTGTACCCACTTTACAATTGAGTGGCAAGTTATCACTCTCTTTAAAAACGGATAGAATACACTCAAAAGCACGCACAAAGAGGTCTTCGTTTTCCACAACATTATTAAATTCAAGTTTATAAACACTCCTTTCCAAACGAGGATTTATTCTTTTCAATCCGAGCTTTTTAACCGTGAATTCTTCTTCACAGCACATAACTGCAATTGAAGTAATCTTCTAAATCATGCCGGCAGATGACCATTATATAAAGAAATAGTTCTTCAGGGTGAACAGTGTAGGTGAGCTCAACCCTGTACCGTTCAAGTGCTTTGTACCAAAGTTCGTGATATTTCGCAGAGTCTATGCCTTTTAAATACGCATCCAGCTCCAGGCCATTCTCACCATGCTCCTCCCTACACTCGGTGAAACCTTCGAGCAGAGCGGTGTACGCGTATTCGAGAACCGTGTCAAAACAAAGCATATCGGTAACACACGCGTCTAATATAAGTTTTAGTTTGCGGAAACCGACGACTTGAAACATTCTATCGAGAATGAAACGATTTCGCGTGGGGATAAGGACGTTATTGTCTTTTGCATCCTTCCACATTAACCGTATATCAGTGTATGGTTGGTCACGTTTTATACACAACGTACAAATAACGGCGTATGAGGGTGTATCAGTAATCTGCTCTCTTTTTGTACCTACGCCTGCAGGTATTTTATAACGATCCTCCCCCGACTTCTCACCCAACACGAAGATTCTGTTCATCTCCTCAACACTTAAATAAATAACATTCCGTTTACCAGAGTTTGATTGTCTACACGACGTTTCAAGTACATAATTAATAGCGCCGGTTTTACGCCTGAACACAAACACTGACTTCGTCACGGATACATCGTATACGGCATTAAGGATACTGCTCCACGGAAACTCCATCGTTTTCTATTGTGAGGAGAGCACGCCCAGTCGGGTCAAGGTCTTAGGTGACTATAAGCCGCAGGTGCACGGCTCGGCTCGGCGGTAAGTGTGGGGAAATGAGTCACACGGTCGCGTCATACCATAAGTTAGTGATTCGTGCACGAAGTTGTTCCATCGTGAAAGAGCCGAATATTTGTAGTCCATTATACCGGGCAATCAGAATTAATATTAGAAGTAATATCGGCTTTAATGTTTTATCGGGATCATACATATTCGTTCATTTTATCCACACATTAACACTTCGGTGCTCTATTTGAGAGAAACATGTGTCCATATTTATCTTTTTGTTTAACAAGCGATACTCATCCCTAAACTCTATTAAAAACTCGTACAGGCTTTAGCCACAACCTCACTGCGAACCTCGTCATGATAAATTATATGTGAACGTAATGATAAAAATATTTCAGGTTGTTCATGATGACAAGATTTATATTCTCAACCGCAGGGTATGCGTACTCGGTATGATGTAGCATGACATAATAACGCTTGTCAACCAATCATCAACAAGGTTCACTACCCACACCCGCTGCTTCTCTTTTGCACGTGTTGTTTCTTTCACTTCTCGGTATATGTGCGCCTTTACGCAGTTTAGTCCTACGACGTAGTCCATTACATTATTTGCGACACGAAGGCCCGCAATGCTCTCGCCAGAATATCCAGAGAGTATTTGAACCTCTTGCTCCTCACGCTTCGCATGGTTCAATGTAGCCTTAAAAGCCTCAAAGGAGGGAGGACTAGGGATTCTTTCAGTACTCACCACATCTGTAGACTTTATCGAATAACACTTCATGAATGTCGAGCACGCAATATCAAAGGTAGCCATCACTATTTTCCGCCTACGCGAGAATTCTTCAAAATACACGTCTGAGATCCAGGGCTTGCTGAGGTCAACTAAGCACGCAAGGGTAGAGATATGACCAGCTAGTAGCAGCAGGAGTCACGTGACCCTTTGATTGATCAAACAGTGGGCGGAGCTTAGAAATTTTTCCTGTATACACACACACACACACACACACACACAAAGGAGAAAATGAAACGCTAATTGAAACGTGTTTTATTTTAAATAAATAAACATATCAACAAATAAATAGTCTCTAATTCATGGCATATATTCAAATACACGTAATAAATAAATAAACGTCAACAATAGCCACACATATATAGCAAACATTCAAGGATCATGGTACCCAAAGGGTACAGTGTCGTAGCCAGTGCACCTGGTATCGTTTCCTGTAGGTGTTAAGACAAACCTCCGTGCCCCTAAGTTCCTTCACGTCCCCTAATTTCTGTGCTCTGAAGTTATGAGTCCCCACAACCAGGTGGGGTGGTTGACCATTACCATCGTCTTCTAAGCTCACTAGAGCTTTGAGCGATTCAAAGTTAACGATCTGGCGGTTGACATAGTTAAGCGTGATACCTTCAGCCTTCACGATGTACTTGTAGTCATCCCCCACCCTCATGCGTACACCGTAAGTTTTTGGACCTGTTGAGACAAAAGAGTCGGCGTATGCGATGTCGCCATATTCATCCTTGATCTCATTAGTCAACTCCCCAAGGAATTCCCCAATAGGTGGCATATATTCACCTGCCCTCTCCGTGAATATCACACTATCTGTATCAGCGTACAGAACCCGTTGTCCGAGAGAATACACCAGATGCCACAGCTTGATACGTGCGTAGGCTGTTGTGAAACTGGCTACAGGTATGTTTGTGACACGTGATGTATCTGTAGCCAATTCGGTACGGTTGTACCTTATTATGTACGTATTACATACATTCACGATTTCCATAACTTCTTTATCGTTGGCGTTTGCATAATCCCAGACTTCACTATAACTTTGAGCTAAATGTACATTCTCCTTGTTCCTATCCTGAGCAAACTTGCCCCAAAGACTATTTAGGCACGACTTTGCACTAAAGCGCTTGCCACGGTTCCTCACAATTTGGGCACGGTCAAGTTGTATCCCTTCATGATCATGGTAGCGCTGAATATACGCCGTTTTCTCATCTTCGGTCTCAACTCCTCGTGGGTATCCTGAGGCTTCTCCTTTATCCTTCAAAAAGTATTTATATATGGTGTGAAAAGGTTGGGGCGCTTCTGAAACCTCCACACCTCATGTATCTTTAGTATTCTGTACCCGTGACGGAGGGCTATGGACAGTTTAGGACTTGTACATACGCCTCTGATCTTCCTCTGATTGGTCGTGTGATTAGAGTCCCCATTATTCTCCTCTGCACACTTCACACACAGAAAGAACATGAGTTTGTGGTCTGTAACAACAAGCAAGCCCGGCATCCATAAATCGCGAGGGGGGAGGACATCTACGAAAGAAAGCCCAAAGTAGACCTCACTCAAGTTAGCTGAGAACTCCTCAATGACAGGCATGGCAGGGCCCAAACGTTTTTCAGGCACACCTACGGGGTACGGATTGTTCTTCATCGCGTAAGGGTATAATGAGCGGAAATAGTAGTAGTGAAGCTTCACCCCGTCCGTAGGCGGAAAGTAAAGTTTTAAGGGGTTTGCACGTCCTCCAAACAAGCTGTTACTGCATTTGAGGGGCTCCATCACCATGGTACGTTTGATGGCCCTTATTTCTTCACGATACTGCTCATCGGTTTCCATCCCGGTATCATATTCATGCTCCCACAAAACCTTGTGAGTGAACTGTGAACTTATAAGCTGGTCGCGGGTACGGATCAATGCGAGGATGTCGGCGGGAGATTTTCCATGGAGGTCCCCTGTGACGGCACACTCAGGGCATGAACATCCATGCCAACAGCAACCGTTAAAGGAGTACACCATCTTCTCACTAGTGGTTGGATCCTCACTTAAGCCGTCCACCCAAAAACCACGGCCATTGATCTTAATGGCAACCTCCCCTGTGTTATGAGCGTGTTTTATATATACACCTGTCTGCTGTTGTGTGTGTGTGTGTGTGAGCCAGTAAATAGCCTTATACCCATAACTGCGCGGGGTGTTTCGAGTAATGACGGCCAACGAATCTTTAGGCATGAAGTTATTCTTGAATACAGTAAAACATAATGAGGCGATCGTGGTTGCGGCTTGTAGTGGATCACAGTTGATTCGGGTTATGTGCAGACTTCTAAAGGCTTGGAAGCATACTCTAAGTACACGTACGTCATTCACACAATAACCAGGCGCGGACTGGCCCCGGCGGCCCACCGGCAGGCTGGTGGGCCCTTTCCGTTGGGGTCCCTAAATTTGTTCAACGTATTACTATATAAGACCTCAGGGGTGTTCACAGGGGTCAAAAAAGTGCCAACACGGCAACGTACGTTGGCGACAAAACGGCATTAAAAATTTTCCACTTTTTTTAATACTAGTAAAATAATTTATATTTTAATTGTTTAGGATTATTAACTTTAGTTTATTCGTTGATAAATTATGTCCGTTTAAATAAATTTTTATTTAAATAAATTTATTATAATATATTTATTTTATTTGTTGAAAATTAATTAAATAAATATGTTAAAAATCACTATGTTGCCAAACGCATTTCTGAGATTTCTTGTATAACGAATCAGCACTCTAGGACACTATTTTTGGCGCGGAAAATAAAATTAAGTAGATAAAGTAAATATTTTTTAAGCGGTGTTGCATTTGTGCTGGCGCGCCGATTTTTTGCTCTTGGTCTTTATAACGTGAGTAATTTACTGAATTTTTATTTAAGTAATTGTTAATTTTTATATTTTTAAGCTTTAAACACATAAATATCTTAGGAGCTGAATAAAGGCCAGCAGGACCCAGCCAGTTCAGCCTAGATCCCAAGAACCTGCATACCCAAACCTACAATCCACACCCCCAATAATTTCCTCATAAACCTTTTTTCTAAACGCCTTTGAAAACGTTATTCATTGATATTGTGCGCTATATAAATATATATATTATTATTATCAGAGGCCGTAACTAAAAAAAGAAAGGCCTGTGGCCTACTGTTGATAATGGGCGTCTCTGTAATAGTTTAAGTAAGTGACAGTTTAGTTTGGGATTGAAAAAAGTCTCTTTCTACTTCAACGTTTTCTATAATTTTCATGAGTAACTTTCATATTGTAATGAACATATATACATATATATATATATATATATCCCCGCAAGGGGGTTCTAAGCTCGTGCGCTTGAGTGCTCTTTGTGCTCGTTTGTACGTGCTTGTTCCAGGAGGTTTCACGTGCGCCCTCCCAGCCCTAGCACCCAAGGATGATGGGGCTCGACCTTGCAGTCCTTGTCATCCTTGGTCTTTTTCCACTGCGACTGTCCCCTCCACCCTTTCTTTTTCCTCTCTTTCCTCTCACTTTTTCTTTGTTTTTCCGCCGAGATATGCCCTTTTAAATAGAGGCGAATCGGTTCTTCCCGAACTTAAATATAATATATATATATATATATATATAATGCAAACCCACAAGGAAAAAGAAAAATGATTCCAAGGCCTTTCGTTTATTCAGAAGTACACCTCGTCATTCCCTGACTGCGTATTAATTAGATTTGATTTTGGTTGAGTTCAAAATTATATTCAAAACTCGCGGGGATTTACAGGTCATGACAAAATTACTAGATTTTTAAAACATCCATAAACACTTTTTTGGGGGCAGAATTTACTGAAGCTTTTTGGGGGCCCTCTCAGTGACACCTGGCCGGTGGAAACTTTTGAGCCAGTCCGCGCCTGACAATAACGTTCACACTCATACCCTATATTGCAAGGGTTATCTTCATTAAAGCTGTTGTACGACCCCTCTGCCCTGAAGGGAAAACTCCACAATACGTTGAATCATGCACCGTAGTCCGTGTTCATAGCCGTCACTATACATGACTCGGGGGTCGATCCTGACTATGTAGTAGTTCGAATGATATACCGGTGCCTGTCGCTGATGAGGTGGAGGGCTCGGACGAATGGGTGTAAGTGGGTACAACTTTATTATTTTTAGATGGTGCTCTAAGGAATCGTGTCGTAAGACGTGGAGGGTTGCGGTTCTATTACTGTGACTGGTGACTTTATGCTCTTTGTCGGGGAAGATGTTTCATGCACCCGCTTTCTTTTCCTGGGGTTGACGAGGGGGGATGCTGCTGCGTTTGTCACATCTGTTGGGTCGCTGGCGGGGTCTGTAACCACACTATCGTCGTCAGAAATATCGATGGTATGGACATGCTGCTTCTGGGGAAGAAGAAAAACAAGAATATAAGAAGCAGCACTTAAAATTTTGACATATTCTGTAAAGGCTCCACTTAGGAGTGTGTGGTGTTAGCGATGGATTCTGTAGAAAAATTCAGGTTCACAAGTCCTTATACATACATTATATCCGGTCCTACAGGCTGTGGAAAAACCATGTTTATGCTTAAAATCATTAAAGATAAGGACGAACTGTTCTCAAATTTTGTGCACAAAGTCATATGGTGTTATTCGACATACCAAGCCGAATTCAATGAGTACCAAGATGTCATTTTGTTCCACAAAGCTGTTTATGATGTTAGTTCTATAAAGGGTGATGAACACACGGTTATTGTAAATGACGATCTCATTTTTTTTCTAAAATATATATAAAAAAATGTTATTTACTTAGGGTAAACTCTTCTAAAACGAAACAATTATATAATATTACGAAAAAAGTATGTTAAAACGAAAGATAGGAAAATATGTTTTTGCTCATATAAGAGTTAATACACTTCTATTGAATTTAATTAAATCTGAATAATATTACGAGAAAGGCTATTGAATTTAATTAGCCCTGAATAATATTATGAGAAAGGTCTGTTAAAACGAAAGATAGGAAAATCTGAATAATGTTAGTTAAGTATTTCGTTCAAAAAAGAAATATGTCTCGAACGAAACCTTAAGCAATTAGGATTCCTAAATGCGTGAAAGGTTTGTTAAAACGGAAGATAGGAAACTATCATGTTTTGCTGCGCTTCTATTAAAAGTTGTTTTAATTAGCTCTGAATAATGAAGTATTTTAATAGCGGTAGCTGATTTCTCGAAAGGGTTTCTTTACTTCGAAGTGATTGTCCGTAAAGTAAATAATACGGTTCTGGTATAGCTATGTTATATTAAGAAGCGTTGTCACAGTTTTGGAGTTAGTTTATCGCACGGCTGTTCTTGAAATGTTATTATAATCTGCTTTTGTACTATATGCCTAAGGTAATATAACTCTTTTATTGGGGTCAATAATGCCTTGTCCAAGTGTTCCCTTATACAGTATGGTCTTGGAAGACCCTTCGTGTTTCTTTTACATTGAAGTGATAGTCCGTAAAGTAAATAATACGGTTCGGGTAGCTATGTTATATTAAGACGTGTTGTCACAGTTTTGGAGACAGTTTAGCGCACAGCTGTTCTTGAAATGTTATTATAATCTGGTTTCGTACTATATGCTTAAGATAATATGACTCTTTTATTGGGGGTCAATAATGTCTTGTTATGGGCTATTTGCTCGAATAAGTATTTTTTCCTAGATTAAGATGCCGCGTAATAATTATGCACTTCTACTGAAATACTTGCCGCAATGTTAATTTTGAAATGAATGTTTACGCGCAATAGACTGAACTAATTTTTTTTTTTTTTTACTCTAAATAACTAATTTCATAGAAATGATTATCACCAATTTTAGTATACTAAAATGGAGAGATGATTTATTTATTTGAATATATTAAAAAGGGCAAAACTATATTGAGTTCAAAGCGAAATGAGATAGCTGATTATACATTTTGTCTAAATGACAACTTTTGCGGGTGTTTTATTGTTAAATGTTTGTTTGGGATTTAGTTATTAACGCAAAATCTCTATATACTTAAAGAAATATGATTCTTTTGATGTTTCAAATGATTGTTTTGCGACTATTCGATTTAATTAACATATTTTTCTCCGTTTTTGTACGCTTTAATTCTCTGATTTGTCTAAGTGTCATGATAGCTTTTTCTTAATATTTTAATCGTTTACGTGTTTCTAATTGGTGTTTTATTTGAACGTTTCATCTCAAATATTTGTTTGGGGATATTATTATTAAGCAGAATGATATGCTTTATTATTCAATAAACGATAGAGGCAAGTGCGTCCATGGGAATATATAAAATGCCTTTGATCCCTTTACAATTAATTCCAAAAATACTTGCGTATATGTTAAATAAGTGTTTTCATGCTCTATAAATCGTTTGGTGAATGTTCAAATGGTGTGCTTTATTGAATGCGTATAAACGCTTTTTCAGTTACATACGAAGGAAACAAGTGAATATATAAATGCAGTTTCTTTTCTGAATGAATTAATGAATCAAGTGCATTGAAGTGGATATATAAAGCGTTATTATTAAATGCACATAAATGCTTTTTCTGTTACATACGAAGTGTGTGTGTGTGTGTGTTGTGTGTTGTGTGTGTGTGTGTGTGTGTGTGAGAACAGAATGATGTAGTGGTGTTTTATTTCATTCTTTTGGATATTACTTGATTTAATTGCGTTGAAGGGTGTACATATAAACAACATTATTTTGGGGATTAATAAATATATGTAATTGTCAACTGGCTGGTAGATGGTTGTCTCTACCATTAATAATATACAGGGTGGGCCGTAAGTTTCCATACATAGGAAAAATAAACATTTTTTATGGACAACCATTTTTATTTATATAATATGCTCTACATGGTTGCCATTGTTTTGAAAACACATTTCAATACGTGTTCCCCACTGTTGATGAACACGCATTAGCACAGTTGACGTTATGCTTGTAATGGCGTTGGTGATACGTTCCTTTAGATGATTTATGTCTCGTATCTTTTCTGATACACCATGGCCTTCAAGTGCCCCCAAAGATAGAAATCAAGGGGGGTGAGATCTGGGGATCTGGGAGGCCACTCCACAGGACCACGCCGACCAATCCAAGCATCCGGAAACTGCTGATCCAAATACCGACGCACGTGAAGACCATAATGAGATGGAGCTCCATCTTGCTGGAAGTAAACTGGGAAGTTACCTTCCTCGTTTAGCAGGGATGGGAAAATCTCTTCTTGCAACATGTTAAGATACCTTTCGGCATTAAGATTTCCACTGACAAAAATTGGTCCAATAATTCTGTCACCCCATATCCCGGCCCACACCATCACTTTACCGGCACCTTGCATCTTCGTCGGACTCAGCCAGTTAGGGTTAGCATTACTCCAATAACGTATGTTTTGCCGATTAACCTCTCCATTGACGTAAAAATTTGCTTCAATTCGTTGCTCTTTCGTCAAACGCATATTCTTAGGGTATCTGAAACATAAAAACAAACGTTTAAATTTTCCTATGTATGGAAACTTACGGCCCACCCTGTATATGTATTCACTCCTTCTAAGTCAACTGGCTGTGATGCTAAAGCCGACCAGGGTGGCTGGGGTGACTCTTCATTATGTTATGAGACGAGTAGTATGGTCGCAAAAAGGGAGAGTGCAAGAATGGTGCAGAGATAATGATCAATGTTGCAAAGGGGGGTGGGGTATGTTGCACAGGGGAGGGGGTATGTTGCAAAGGGGTGTTGTCTGTTGAAAAGGGGGAGGGGTTATGCAACAACTCAATGCTGCAAGGGAGAGGGGAATGTTGCAGGTGCAACAAGGGGTCATGAAACTTGGAGGCGGCGTTATCCCCCAAGAGAAAGAGAGGAGAAGGCGAGAAAAGAAGAGAGGTGTTCACCTGGCAGGAGCCAAGGTCATATTAACACCAGCCGACCCGCCGCTGTTTTATTAGTTGTAAATCAGCCAGTTGGCTGAGAAGGCGTAAATGGCTTGTACAGGTTGAGTTGCCAGGTATTGCTATTTTTTTAATTAAAGCATATGTTATTGACTGTTGGCTTAGAAGGCGTAAATGACTTGTTCAGGTTGAGTTGCCACATTTTGCCATTTATTTAATTAATTCTTAACAGTTGGCTTAGAAATCCATCAGTAGGTTTAGAAGGCGTAACCAGCCATTTGGTATAATTAAATATCGTTTACAACAAAAGAATTAAATAACACAACATTACACCATTCTGTTTATTTAAACAAAATATTGTAAATATATAGAAAGTAAATATACATTTGAATGATCAAAAAACTTAAAAATAATAATAGTATAAGAAATATGAACGAGGAATATGTATATAATAAAAAAATATAACCATCAATATAACAGGACAGGAGAAATATATATATACACAATTATATTAAATAATTAAATATATCGAAAATAAATACATACACTTTATCTTCTACTGCACAAAATAAAAAATAAGAATAAAAAACGTGTAACCATCAATATAGCAGTACAGGAGAAATATACATGTAAAAAATTGTTAAATATATTGAAAATAAATACATACACTTTATCTTCTACTGCGTATAGCCATCAATATAGCAGTACAGGTGAAATATATATACGGGGCTCCAATAAACCTTAGCCCCCCCCCCCGCCCATGGCCTAAACCATTAGAGATACAGTAAAACTAAACATACCTTACGAAGGATAATTCAATCCTGCATTTAATGAGAAACAATTAAAACTTGGTGTTCCCACTATTGGCTTCCAAGATAGCCTGAATTCGCTCTGGGTAGCTTGACAAAAGTGACGTGAATAGATCTTGATCGTTACGCAAATTCTCTAAAACAGTTTCAATGTGTTGCGTCATTGTATCCTTCGAAAATCGATTTGCTGCAGGTTCTTGAAACAAGAGACATTCAACCTTGTCCTTTATAACTGATCCAATGTGTTCACAGACGTTCAGGTCAGGAGAATTTCCTGGCCGTTCTTCATTTCCAAAGAAATGGATCTCATGGTTCCGCACTGTGGAGTGGCTAATGCCTTAAAGCAGGGGGCCTTATCGTGCAGAAGTGTGACCTGATCGACATCCATAACATTGTTTGGGTTTCTTAGAAAAGAAATGACATGCTGGGATAGAATAATATCACGAAAATACTGTCCATCCCAACTCTGACCATTTGGCTTCAGCACCGACATGAGCTTCTTTGCAGTGAACAAAACAAACACACCAACACAGTCTGGACTTTTTTATAATTAGCGATAATGTTCATTGTCATCGATTTCATCTGGTGTTGTGGCTCACACTCGATCATTTTGGTAGTTAGGCCGACGTATTACGTAAACAAAAAATTCATCGGACACAGCTAAATGCATGAAATCATCCACATCCCAATCTTCAAGATAATGGGCAAACCACATTCTGTCATCGATGTTAAGTTGAGTTTTTCTTGACTTTGGAAGTTCATGTCAAGGCTTTAAACCTTGCCTATGACGGTACAGTCGAATGATCTCACCACTAACGATCTTTCCTCTCAACACTTCGATCTCTCTAGAAAGTTTAGCACAGCTGTTTTTCCGCTTACGCATACCGCTTTCAATGATGTCCTTTGTTTCCTGAGAGAGTGGCAAATTTGGCCGCCCAGATTTGGTTGTATCCATTTCACATTCATCCAAAGTTTTATTCCAATTTCTTTTGACGAAGTCCTCACTTCGCAACTTTTTGGCAACCCATGAACGTGTTATAAAGGTGGCTCCAGCATCACGAGCTTCCCGAAATGTTATTGCTCGTATGCGATCTATCACACGTTGCCTCTCCGAATCACCAATTAATTGAAAAGCCATTATATTATCACTTTATCAGCTAGAGTAATTTTAATACCTGCAATAAATAAAGAATTTTATATATTTTTATAAACACTAAAAACTATTTCGATATAAGTAAACACGTAAGCTGAAAATGTGGGGCCTAAGGTTTTTGGAACCCCTTATATATATATATATATATATATATATATATATATATATATATATATATATATATATATATACAGGGTTATTCAAAATGATTCATCCGATTTCAACTGAGAATACTTCCGTATCTATCAACCGTGCATCAACTGGGCATACACCACATGAAAGAGGAAATCTCCGAGTTTTACAAAATCACAGAGAGAGGGCTCCAAAGTCACGCCGTGGCCTAGCCTAGCAACAAACAGTCAGTGTGAAAATGGCGTCCGCACAGCAGAAGGCATTTTGTGTGTTGCAGTTTTCGAGCTCCACAGCTGGCCCCCTAGGTCGCCGGATCTTACACCGTGCTACTTCTTCCTTTGGGGGTACGTTAAGGATACTGTGTACGTGCCACCGTTGCCCACATCTTTGGATGAGCTCCAAACTCGCATTGTTACTGCCGTAGAGTCAGTGACAACGGACATGCTGGAGCGAGTATGGGAGGAATTCGACTATCGTGTCGACGTTGCTCGTGTAACTAGGGGAAGTCACAGAGCATTTATGAGGTGAGACACAAAATTTGGACAGTTTTTCTTTTGGTTGATGTATCACAAATCACACTGTATTTGTAACATTAAAAAATATTCTCATTTGAAATCAGGTGAATCATTTTAAATAGCCCTGTATATATATATATATATAATGGAAATATATAGGAAATAAATATACATTGGAATGATCAAAAAACAAAATTTCCGACCCAAGCTTTTTAATCGTGAAATCATCTTCACTGCATAACAGTTGAAATAATCTTTTAAGTCGTTACGACAACTGCTCATTATATAAAGAAATAGTTCTTCAGGGAGAACGGTGTAGGTGAGCTCAGCCCTGTACAGCTCAAGTGCTTTGTACCAAAGTTCATGATATTTCAGAGTCTAAACTTTTTAAATAATTATCCAACTGTAGACCATTTTCACCTTGTTCAGTCCTACACTCGGTAAACCCATCGAGCAGAGCGGTGCATGCGTATTCAAGAACCGTATCAAAATAAAGCATATTCATAACACGCGCGTCTAATATAGGCTTCAGCTTGCGGAATCCGACGGTTTCAAACACTCTGTCGAGGATGAAACGGTTTCGCGTAGGGACAAGAGCGTTATTATCAGAAGCATTCTTCCACATCAGCCGTATATCAATGCATGGCCGATCGTTATTTATACACAACGTACAATCAACGGCATATGAGGGGGTGTCACTAATCTGCTCTCTTCCTGTACCTACACCTGTAGGAATTTTATAACGATCCTCACTCCACTTCTCAACTATCACGAAGATTCTATTCATCTCCTCAACACTTAAATAAACAACATTCCGTTTGTTTGTTTGTCTACAATCCGTTTCCAGTACATAGTTAACGGCACCGGATTTACGCCTGAACACGCGCAACGACTTCGTCACGGACACATCGTACACGGCGTTGAGAATGCTGCTCAAAGGAAGTTCCATCGTATTCGAGGAGCGCACGTCCACTCGGTTCAAGCTCTGAGATAACTATGAGCCACATGCAACGCATCGGCTCGACGGGAGGAGTGAGTCACACCATAAGCTAATAAAACGTGTACGGCGCTGTTCCAACATGAATCGTTGTATCCCATTATATTGGGCAGGTGTTTTGAGAATTTTTCCGATACATGAAGTAATAACGGTTTTAATGTTTTATCACTCCCACTCCCCCGAATACGCACCAGACATTTTTGCAAAGGGGAATTTTCACAAACTAAACACATTTTATAACGGTTTTAATGTTTTATCACTCACCACACGTTCATTTCCACAAACTAAACATCTTCACAATCCGGCGCACTATTTGAGAGGAACATATGCCCATATTTTTCCTTTTTGTTTAACAAGCGATACTCGTCTCTAAAGTCTGTTAAAAACTCATACAGGGCATTAGCCACAACCTCACTACAAACTTCATGATATATATTAATATAGTGATAAAAATACTTAAGATTCTCCATGATGACGAGATTTACATTCTCGGTCAGAGGGTACGTGTAATCGGTATGAGATAACATGATATAATATCGCTTGTCACACCACCCATCAACAAGACTCACTATCCATATCCGTTGCTTCTCTTCTGCACGTGTTGTTTCTTTTACTTCACGGTATATGTAAGCTTTTATAAAGTTTAGTCCCACAACATAGTTCAATACATCACTTGTCCCACGAAATCCTTCAATGCTCTCACTAGAATAGCCATAGAGTATTTGTACATCTTGCTCCTTCGCACGATTCAATGTAGCCTTAAAAGCATCAAAGGAGGGTGGAATAGGGAGTTTTTCAGTATCCACCACATCTTGACACTTTGCAGAATACCATTTCATAAACGTCGAACAAGCAATATTAAAGGTAGCCATTACTATTTCCTATCTACGCGGGAAAATACACGTCTGAGGTCCAGGGCTTACTGCGATCAACTGAGCACGCAGGGAAGCCCAGGTAGTAGCAGGAGTCTCGTGATCAATCATAGAGGTGGGCGGAGTTTAGAACTTTCTCTTGTACACACACTAGGCAGAGCTCAGAATTTTCTACTGTGCACACACACACACACACACACACACAAAGGAGAAATTGAAACGCTAATTGAAACACGATTTATTCAATAAACGAAATATTCAAGGTGTGTATATATATTTACAAATACGTGTAATAAATAAGTTAACAATATACACATCAAAGATTATGGCGGTTCTCTGGGAGAAGAGAAAAACAAGACTGTAGATTATAGGGTGGATCGATTTTACATTTTTTTCGATTTCCATATTCTAATAGAGACAAAAACTTGCGCATGTACATGTATGAGAAAATAGCCTCTGCAAAATCTTAGCTTAATAGGTAATCATCTTCTGCCCCCGGCAGAGCGATGAAAATCATATTTTAGTAGTCAAAAACGTATTTTTCTTATAATTTTTAAAATATTTCAATATGCATCAAAATTATTCCTAATAACTATAAAGTCGATGAAAAAGACCTCATATGATCGTTTTTCTAAGCGCGTTGTCCTACGTTAATATCTTTTGCCCCCGGCAACAACGTCAAATGTTGAAAAAATAGGTAATTTATATACATATTTTCAGATCGGCTCTTTGTCTTAAATAATGCATTTATATATTTCCCATAGCATTTATATCGTTGCTTAGGCATGAAATAACACACACGCAAAATTTTATGACTCTAGAGTAATATCTTCTGTCCCCGAGAAAAGTCTAAATGTGGATTATAATTACGTTAATGCGATGTTATAAGTACGATAAGTACTAAGTACAGCTCCTCGCTTGCTAATTTTATAAAATTAGCAACCCAGAACTCACCACGAGGAGGTGGCTGTACGTCGAGTTCCACCCTATCCAGCCCCAACCACCCTTCCTTTGGCTGCATGTCGATTTACATACGGTAATCTTTCTTAGAATCAAATCGTGGAATTTTTGTTCGGGAGTGAAGACGGGAGCGGATGAATCCGTCCCTCTCTTCTATTCCACTTACACTGGCAGAGGCTTCGGTTACTAATTTGATGAGTCTCTCGACCGCTTGAGTATGACAAGGGAATAGTGGGATCAGTCCATCAGGCTGGTCTCCCGTCTCAACAAACTCTTTTATTCGGGTATCAGGTATTGTTTTTGTAACGGGGGTTCGGTCACCTCAGCCGTTTGCCAGTTGATCATTTCGTAATAGTTTTGACTATCGTAGAGCAGCTCAGGCATGGCGAAGGCTCGAATTTCCCCCGCTGGTGATTGTTTTGAGCGTGCTTTTAATATTCTTCTCCATCCCAATTCTCTTATGTGTTGCTCATCGGCATGTAGCATGGAGATCAAAATATTTTCTGGGTGAGCAAAGAAAGAATTTATACGGAGGACTTTGTTGGCGATTGTCTTAGATCTTTGAGGCATGGTCTGAGAGAGAGACGCATCATTTCGAAAAAATGTTTTGCGCCCTCAGTGAAACTGGAGTTTTTCTTTATCTTAAACCAAATTGGTGCGTAAACTGTCATAATGAATCGCACAATTTCGTTGAAGGTGCTGGAGGGTTCACTGGTTAAAACATAGAGGCGCAGAAATCTATTTGCTGTTGTCAGCCACCTGGAATGCGCCATCTTACCTGGATTTCGAGTCGCGAGAGCTGAAGAGCAGCTACCGCTCGACACTGCTCTGTAGATGCCTAACAAATATTTTTGGTCAGTGCTCAACTCGGCATCATCTATGTCAATGTCGGGAGATGGAATGGCATCGAATTCTGTAATTGGAAGTTTTTCGCAGTCGTTCAGTTGTTTTCCAACTGGTCCAGTAAAGCCCATTGGCCCAGTTGTTTTGCCGTCCAAGTCTTGAATGAGGTGTCGCAGTGATAATTCACTACCGTGTAATAGGCATATGATCCACTGAACTGGCCTTTGTAGTTTCATTTCAATCATACGAATGGCTCCACCCTTTCGACCCGTGTTCACTGCGGTACCATCACAGCCGATAGCCACAATGTCGTCCGTGCTAATATTGTTAGTCTCTAGAAAGTTGATGATACTTGATGTTATTGCAGTGGCAGAACCTGATGCAGGAGTGAAATGCCCCATGTACTGGGATTCTGGTTCTTGAACTAAAACTATATGATCTGAAAATATGTATATAAATTACCTATTTTTTCAACATTTGACGTTGTTGCCGGGGGCAAAAGATATTAACGTAGGACAACGCGCTTGGAAAAACGATCATATGAGGTCTTTTTCATCGACTTTATAGTTATTAGGAATAATTTTGATGCATATTGAAATATTTTAAAAATTATAAGAAAAATACGTTTTTGACTACTAAAATATGATTTTCATCGCTCTGCCGGGGGCAGAAGATGATTACCTATTAAGCTAAGATTTTGCAGACGCTATTTTCTCATGCATGCGCAAGTTTTTGTCTCTATTAGAATATAGAAATCGAAAAAAATGTAAAATCGATCCACCCTACCGGCGGAGTGTAGAATATAAGGAGCAGCACTCAAAATTTGTAATATTTTGTAAATGACCCACTTAGGAGTGTGACGTGTTAGAAATGGCTTCTGTAGAAAAATTCAGGTTCACGAGCCCATCCACATGTATTATATCTGGCCCTACAGGATGTGGTAAAAATGTGTTTATGCTTAAAATCGTTAAAGAAAAGGGAGAGATGTTCTCAAAATTTGTGCATGAAGTTATATGGTGCTATTCAACGTATCAATCAGTGTTCAACGAGTACCAAGATGATATTTTGTTCCACAAAGGTGTATATGACTTTAATTCGTTAAAGGGAAATGAACATACAGTCATTGTAATTCACGATCTCATGTTGGAGATGGATAAAACGTTTGCCGAGACATTTACAGTATTCTCCCACCATCTTAACATAAGCGTCTTCTTCATCAATCAGAATCTATTTTTCAAAAATAGATACATGCGCGATGTGTCGTTAAATACACAATATCTAGTCTTATTTGCGCAACGTAGAGATGTATCACAAATTGGGGTATTAGCCAATCAAATGTTCCCGAATCATCGTAAGGAGTTTTTGGAAGTTTATAAAGAAGCTACAAGCACGCGTTACGGATATTTGCTTTGCGACCTTCATCCCGCCAAACACGTTTAGGGTGCTTCTAAGAACGAATATTTTCCAAACGAACCTGAAACGGTGTATATTCCAGAATGACAAAGAGGCTAAAGAAATACCATGAATTAATAAAAATCTATCATCGACTGCCCCGAGCAATGCAGCAGATGTTTATTAAAAATATCGACTCCGAATTTTTAAAATGCATCTGTGAAATCTGTCTTAACGTTATAAATTGCAATGTATCAATGAATCCACCTCAGAAGGCTCGACTACGCCGTTACAAGAACATAATACGTGCACTCGCTCGTAAAAGTCAAACTGGAGGGAAGAAAAAACGAATTATTGTACAAAGAGGAGGGTCATTCCTCCACCATCTTATTTTCAGTTTTGGGTCCTTTCCTGACTAGATTAATATAATGAAGAAAGTGGTAGTGATTCCACACAAGGTATATGCTTCACTGCAAAGTTCAAAGAATCCAGACACGGATCTAGATCCCCGTAAAAGCAGGCTTAAAAGAATGGAAAGCGAATTAATAGCCCTATTAAACAGTGAAAAAACACCTGATGAGAAAAGAATCTTATACCAAGAAGCTCTGCAGAAGTTTCTTCACGAGTACGAAAATTATAAGAACCCGACAGAGATTCCAGTGGTTATTAGGCACAGCACGGGAAACGATGGACATGGTGACATAGAACCTGTGCCCGACGACAGAGCTGACCAACCAAAGATTAATGGTTCGGCCACACAACATATCGAGCGTGTATTAAAGAGCACCCTCCCACTCCCACATACATCGAGGAATAAAGGTTTAAGTCTTTATAATCCACTGAATGAGGACCCAGCCATACAGTGGACCGATACAGGTAAAATCATTGTGGAAGGAGCAAAGGTACAGGGATCGAATATCGTAGACATTGTCCATGATCTGGTGAGAAAGTGGGTTAGACCCTCACCATCAGGATGGAAGCATATTAAAGCAAGACTACAACAAATAAATGTTCCCAAAACAATGATAGGAAATCTGAACAGGTTAAAAGACTTGGAACACGCGTCGCACGTGACACAATTGAAGACGGCATCACCCCCGGCGGTAACACCTCTGAACAGGAGAAAGAAGAGGTTAAACAACGGTCAACCCTACCCACGTGCCTCTAAAATACGCAAATGGCTAACATATTAAGAAGACGTTATTATGACATTTCTAACCCAGCATCCTACGGAGGCGTAGATAGACTGTACAGAAGTGTTTACGGAGTAGGAAAAAAAGATGTTGAGAGATTTTTGCGGGAGCAGGACGCCTATACACTTCATAAGCCTGTGAGAAAAAGGTTTAAAACAGCCAAGACAATAGCTGCTTCGATTGACTCTATTTGATAAGCAGATTTAACAGATATGCAAAGATATTCTGTGTATAACGATGGTTACCGCTACATTCTATTCATAATAGATGTATTCTCTAGATATCTGTGGCTAATTCCTCTGAAAAATAAATCACCTGAAACAGTTGCTAAAGCCACCAAAACGCTGATGTTAAAAGAAAACAGGGTTCCTAGCTATTTTTGTACGGATATGGAGAAGGAATTTATAGGCCATGCTTTTCAGAACATGTTGACAGAGTTTAATATCAGCTATTACACTATCAATTCTATACATAAGGCTTCTTTAGCTGAAAGAGTTCAACGTACCATAAAGGAACGCATGCACCGCTATTTTACACATAAAAACACATACAGATTTCTAGACATTCTGGAATCATTGGCCTCATCCTACAACCGCTCACACCATCGCACGATTGGGACAACACCTAACGAAGTTTTAGAAAGAGGTACGTTCCCAGAGGTGAGAAGAGATGGAACACCACCACACTCTGCGCGTCTCAAAATCAATGATTATGTAAAGCTGAAACGTTCGGGAAATAAATTCGCGAAGGGATTTGAGCAAGCATGGACACGTGAGATTTATAAAGTTAGGACTATGAGATCTAAAGGTGAGATAATGATGTATTACGTTGAAGATTTGAATGGGGAGGAAATCGCAGGAGGCTTTTACTGCGAGGAGATGCAGAAAGTGGCATTTAATTTAGGAAAAAATGTGTTTAAAATTGAGAAAATTTTGGGAAGCAAAAGTTCAGGAAAGAGAAAAATGTACCTGGTGAAATGGCTAAGATACCCAGAAAGCTTCAACACCTATATAAAAGCTGATGCAATAATGAAGCTTAAATAGTATGCAACATGGCTCCTAACCATTTCTACGTCACACTCCCGTCCTCCTCGTCCCCTCTCTGTACACCCTAACAACACACTAGCCAACTTTGTAACAGAGCTCCATGGACCCATTGAATTGGGCCGTGATTCGTATGAGGTGGGGATATGTGAAATTCAGCTGGACACCCTCATTTTAAATAGTGATTATAAAGATACCGTTTTTATGATTCTTAGAGAATGTAATGAGTGTGAAAAAGCCGGAGTAACTCGGGATGAAACCATGCGTACCGCCCAGACTGGGTATGCACAGTATTACAGTACAGAAGTAACACTAGGGCTGGACCGTTATGGTTCGGCCGAGGATGTTGTGAGAGATTTAAACGTAAGTTTAAAAAGCCCAAATCTTACGGGCGATTTAGTATACGAAATCGTAAACAATGATCCCCATGCATGTACTATAGCCCTAAAATCGCAGGCTAACCGAAATATTAAAGACCAAAGAGTGTTCAAAATTATAACCGATGGACGATATCGCTCAGTCATCCAGAGATACATTTCACGAGGCACAACACGACTTGTCCAGCCTAATGTATCGTTGAAATTGGAGAAAATGGTTGACGGCTATAAACCCCCAGACTGGAGCACCAGTTTGTTGGGGATACCCAGGCACGCCTGCTGCGCATTGCTCACATTCCCAACCACAGAGGAAGGAGTTTGAGTATTACATATGACAGACCTCATTATGTGAACGTCGCAACTAATCTAATAACCACTATCTCAATATATATAAGAACGATTAAGGGTAAAAATTTCCCATTCGGTAACGGGAGCTTAACAGTGAAGCTGCACTTTCGACGCACTGAGTTATAATGGACAGAAAGCCTTTCACCGTCAATCGAGGGGTGAGATACCAGCGTGGTAGTGGACTTGGGTCCATTTTTCCAACCATACTACGTACGGCTGTTCCTTTGCTGAAGAGGGGTGCCAGGTACCTCGGAAGAAAAGCGCTACAATCAGGTCTTAACACTGCAGAAGACATATTGGCTGGGGTTAAACCTAAAGAAGCTCTAAAAAAACAGTTAAAACGTACACGGGACGAAATCGTCAAAGATGCAAAGAGAAAAATGCGTGGTGGTGGGAAGAAGAAGAGGACTGGCCGGAAGAAGGGATTACCACCACATGGCATTAAACATAAAAGGATATCAAAAAAGAAGTGTTCTAAGCGAATGAAACATATGGTTGACCATTTTTTTTAATGATATAAGCTAAGGACACTGATCTCATGAATCATAGTTTGTTTACTACTTGTCGAGAGAGGAGGCACTATTTCTAACTCGTCATGGCACGCTTCATCCATCCGTGTAGTTCACAATGCTGTAAATCGGAGCTATCCCTCTTTGAGATGCCCCCAACTCAAGTTTCTATTGAACACAGTGACTTTATTACAATTAACCCTTTAAACACAATTAGTTCCCCGAGTGCTCCTATAGAATTCGTGATACCCAGCTCAGGCCCTTGCTTTTTTGATCCAAGCTGTGTGTACATGTACGCTAAACTACGTATACCCCATTCTGATGGAACGGACTGCGATGACAAATATGCTGTATACCCTGAAACAAACTTTCTGCACTCCATTTTCAACCAGTGTGACGTATATTTAAATCAGGTCAACATATCGGCAGGCACGGGGTACTATCACCTACGAGCCTATCTGGAAAATGTCCTCAACTTTTCCAAAGAAGCGAAGGCTACCTTTTTAAGTGCCGAGGGATATTATCAAACTAAAGACGAAAGTAGTATAAAGGACAAATTTAAAAATTCTAAAAAGAAGATATACGAGTGTTTTGGACGTCTGCACACAGATTTCACATTCCAGGAGAAGTTGCTTGTGAATGGGGTGGATATGAAAATAAAGCTCACCCGCACGAGTCCTGAGATCTGCTTAAATCTGGATGCTAATCAAGAAGAGGGAGCAAAACCCGTTGTGGTTCACATATGGAGACATACCTCCGCGTACGGCGAGTGAAATTAAGTTCACCAAAACAACTAGAAATTGAGAAAAATTTACTAAACGCCACAGTAAAATACCCTATTAACAGAGTACAAATCAAACTATACACGGTGTCAGCAGGGTTGGCATCGAAACAGATAGAAAACATCGCCTTGGGAAATCTTCTTAAAAGGATATTAATTGGAATGCAGAACCATGCTTCGGTGAATGGAAAATATAAAAAGAGTGCCTTTAAATTCAAGAATTTCGGACTTAAAAATATAATTCTATACGTTAATGGCATTGCGTTGGGAGGAACATTGAATACGGACTATTCATCAGATACTGTGTTACCTCTTTGCGCGAGAGCATATAGTAATCTGGCCCATATTGCAGGTGATTGTGATGAGCTCGGGAATGGGGTAACGCAGAAAGAATTAATTGACCAATTTAACCTTTATCTGTTTGACATCACACCTGACTTATCTGCTAGCGTAAATACACATTTAAGTCCACAACAGAACGGAAACATCTCAGTCAGGTTGGAATTCACCAAGCCTATAGACGCACCTATTAGTGTACTAGTATATCTCGAGTCACAAGCCCTAATAGAAGTAGACAGATTTAGGGGCGTTATCACTGACTTTTGAAATGGATGCGAATACACTTCAGAGAGCAATGACTAGTGAACGAATCACACGTTCCAAATTTATCGGTGTGTTTGCGAAGAATGAAACATTGAATTTGCCATCTATGCGAGATTGTGGTAGTCTTATTGTGAACACAGATGTCATAGGTAATGAAGGGATTCATTGGCTTTCAATCTATTTTAAAAATAGGGACCGCATGTACTATTTTGATTCACTCGGAATTCAACCCTGGAGTGACCCTGTTATTGTAAAATTTCTCGGCCAGTTGTATATCCCCGAATTGTATGGAACCCATTCCGGTTACAAGGATATTTTAATAATACGTGTGGAATGTACTGCCTTTCATTTCTCATGCATATGTCACGTGGTAAAGACTTTATAAATTTTTTTAAATTATTCGACCCGTGTCACACTCAACGAAACGATGAAATGGTATGCAGACAGATAAAAAGCCGCTTTCGAATTGTGCGTACTCGTTGCATAGTATGATGTTTTGTTCGTGTGTGTATATATATATATATATATATATATATATATATATGTGTGTGTGTGTGTGTGTGTGTGTGTGTGTATTTGTAACCAATAATGTTAGTTTGTATATTCTGTAGTTTAAGATGGTTATTGTACTAAAAACATGATTTCTTTCATTTAATAAATTGATGAAAATACATTGTCTTCTTCCCCCCAAAAAAGATCGAAACAAAAAAAAAACATTTACATTATTTCGTTAATGATGTGACATTCGTTGGGTTGATTGCTCGGTAAATCTTCTACCTCCTTATTCAGGTCCATGACATGGGATTCTTCAAAACGAAAAGATTGTACAACACGTGTCAAATCATCATCGGACCTTAAAGGAGAAAGAATAATTCATTAGTTCATACTGAATCTTTGTTAATAAAAACATACACAGAGTATACATATAGTAAGAGTATTACAATGCGAAGATATCTTTGAACCGCTCAGAGAAGTTCCTTTAAGAGATAATTACGAATAACATTTAAATTTATATAAAAAACATGCAAAAGATTGCTATAAAAAAATCAATGAATCAAAACAGGTTTTTAATATAATTGCAAACTAATCTATAATTGCGGTTACCTAAATGAAATATTTTTAATGTGATGAGGTGAATTACTACAACCCTCCATATATATGATGAAATAATCCAGAACAGTGCTCTTTCTGGTACGCACAAGTTTGTGAATAATTGACTCCAAAAAATAAAATTATAGGCACTTACATTTCTACGGTAGTCCCTTGTGTCGGATCGTAAGGAGCGTCATTGCAAATATCATCAACGGTTTGCGTTGGAAATAATCCACCCCGGTTAGCCGCGTTAAAAAGATTAATTGTGGACAATGTTATAATGTCACCATTTGATATAAATCCGGTAAACTATAAAGTTCTTGATTCATGGCGGAGGGAATGTTTATTCACTGGTGAAAATAACTACTGTGGCTCCCAGCTGAAAATATTTCCTTTTATACGCATGATCCACAAGCACCCCCCCAAAAGACGAAGAACGGTTCGTAAATTTAATGATTGTTATCAGTGTAGCTGGGCGGGGCTAAAATGCGTACCAATCGTAACACCTATATTATGGGTCCATGCTTTGGACGACTAATGGTGTCTTTATATTCTCTCCGAAGATTTAATGCTCACATCGTGTATTACCCCTTGCAGTCTCTACCACGGCAATATTTGCATTTGCATCCATACTTTTCTCGGTTTTCCCCAACCCACCCCTTTATGCAATATCCCTCGCAACATTGATCAAACATCTCTATCACAACAATATTTTATTATTTTGAGGCCATACTATTTGATCCTCAGTTTTTCGGATACAAGTCGTTATAGGAATATCTTCATCAGAGTCGCTCAGCTCAGTACGACAGGAAACAAAATTAGCGCAGCTACTCTTCATAATCCTGACATTGCCAGAAACAGCACAGTAATACAAATATCATTAGGAAATAAGAAATCTAGAAGATCTCTACAAACAGAATGTACATTATTATGTTTTGCTGTCATACTATTCCCAACTTTCCCAAGATTCCTGACTTGTGGATTTGGTTATATATATATGTGTGTGTGTGTGTGTGTGTGTGTGTGTGTGTGTGTGTTAATTGCATTTTACAGTCTCTGCCATGATAATTTCAAATATTTGCAAAATATACGTTTGCGGTCATACTATTCGACCCTCAAATTTGATTAATGTATTCGGTTTGACTTTTTACTTCTCGCGTAGGAGTGTGGTTAATTTGTATTTAGTTCATGAATGTCTGTTTGGGTTGGTAGATAAATGGGTACCCTAGGTATCCTAGTGGATTAGACGCTGGGTGCTGGTTGAGAGATCGGGCGATGACATTGTAATTTCATCCCGCCATTGCTGCAGCTTAGTTCGGTTTCCACGTTAAACTGTAGGTCTAAGGCGGAGTGAAAAGTTGATCTTTGTCAAAATGAACAATTCGGGGAGAAGGAAAACCCCCTTTACGATCTTATCGAGAGTGTTTTATAATAAAGAAGTTATAAATATTTTTGTTTTTCTTTTCATTCCTTTATTTATATTTTAAAAACAATTTTGCTGTGAATATTATATCCATATAGAATAAACAATACTTTCTGTGTGTGTGTGTGTGTGTGTGTGTGCCGTTCTCACTTTCTCTGACAAAAGTCTCTCTCTCTCTCTCTCTCTCTCTCTCTCTCTCTCTCTCTCTCTCTCTCTCTTTCAATCCTTTATTTATATTTTTAAAAAATAATTTAGCCTATTGGAAAACAATCACGTAATGTTTGTGTATATATTTATATCGTTTTAAATTTATTATGATGATAACAGTAATGCTAACAATAATAGGTGTGGAGAGAGGTTTTTCTTAGGTTATGTGATGAAATTGGGCCAAATGGAACTTTGTGGTCAGCTTTTGCGGTCAGCCTTGTGGTCACATCTAGGGCTCACTTGCTCCGATTTGTACATTTTTACAAGAGAAGCTTTTCAAAGAAAGAATGAAGTGAAATGAAATGAAAATTGAAATGAAATGAAGTGAAATGAAAATGAAATGAAATGAAAAGGTTTATTGGCAGACTATAAAACACTTTAGGTGAAGTTACTTAAAATAAATATTGTTTTTCTTTCTTACTTCTTTCACTGAACAACTTTAAGGAGAAAGTCGGTCATTATTTAATACAATTGTGTGTGTGTGTGTGTGTGTGTGTGTGTATTTCGCCTGAACTATTATTTTGATGATTATACGTTTCGTATTTCTTATATTATTTTTTATTTTGTGCAGTAGAAGATAAAGTGTATGTATTTATTTTCAATATATTTAATTATTTAATATAATTGTGTGTGTGTGTGTGTGTATTTCTCCTGTACTGCTATAGTGATAGTTATATTTTTTTTATTATATACATATTCCTCGTTTATATTTCTTATACTATTATTATTTTTATCTTTTTTTTATCATTCCAATGTATATTTATTTTCTATATATTTCCAATATTTTGTCTAAATAAACAGAATGATGTAATGGTGTTTTATTTATTTCGGTTTAAATGTATTTCTTTTATTGTTAATATTGGGTTTCGTTTAAATAATTAATTCTCTTTCTGAATAACTTTAAGGAAAGTCAATGTTGCTTTTAATAAATAAAAACATTATTTGGCAACTCATATAAATAAAATAAATGGTGGTATCTAGCAACTCACCCTAATAATGTATACCTGAACAATTAAAATAAATGCTATCTGGTAACCCCCACCATATATATAAAAAGTGATATCTGGCAACTCACCATCCTCTATATAAGACCTGCTTGGCTTCAGGACGCTCATAATGATGAGGACTCCGGTGGAATAAAGAACTCTCTCCTTCCTTCTTAGGTTAAGACTTAGGTTAGGTTTCCCTTTGGGGGGTAAGGACATCCCACCTTCTCCCCCAAAGACCTCCTCCGTCTTTCCTTTCTCTTCCTCTCTTAGGTTAAGGCAACCCCTTTGAGGCAGGGTTGCCGAAATTTTTTTGGCAAGTGTACCAAAACTTAAGTCAAAAGGTACCAAATCTCGCAAAAAGGTACCAAATAATTGAAAAATGATAATAAATGCTTTAAAACATATAAAGATGTTAAACTAACCTTATTTTTTGACGGTCAATCTCACGTTTCGGCCATTATCCAAAACTTTCGTTCACAAAAACACTTTTTTATATATAAAAAGACGATATATTTTGATAAGTTGAGACAATAAAATAAAACTAAAATCCAGCAATTAAAACAAGATTTTTATTTTGGCGACTTGAACAATGAAGGCATTTTCCAGGATAATTCTGGCCATTTTGATCCTAAAGTGCTCCTGCACCAAGATCGTAGTTTATAATAAATTGTAATTCGAATGTACCCTGTACCGACCATTCTTTCTACTACGAGACGAAACGAAAATTAAAATCCATCAATAATAATTTTTTTCTTTTCCATTCAATAATGAACCAAATTATAGTTTTCTAAAGGATAGTTTTTATACATACATAGCGGTTTTTGTTTGTTTCGACAAAACTTCAAATAGGACCAAAATTTTCGGCCGTCGTACCAAACGTACCAGAGGAGGCAAAAAGTACCACATTTGGTACGAACGTACCAACTTCGGCAACCCTGCTTTGAGGCAGGTCATCCTCCCTTCTCCCCCGAAGCTCCCTCCCCTCTCCCCCGTGGCAACATTGAGTTGTTACATAACCTCCCTCCCCCGTCATTGCATACCCCCTCCCCTTCATTGCATACCCCTATCCCCTTTTCAACACACCCCCACCTACCCCTTTTCAACATACCCCCACCCCCATTTTGCAACATACCCCCTTTTACAACATTGATCATTATCTCTGCAACATTCTTGCACTCTCCCTTTTTGCGCCCATACTACTGAGACGTGGCAGTGTGAACATCTCCTCCCTCTCCTTTAGAATACACAAGGGACAATAAATAACACAGAATTATTCTAAGTCAATTAAATAAATAGCACAATCTGGCAACCATTAAAATAAATATATATCTGCATTAATATATATGTATACACTCCTTCTAAGCCTTCTAAGCCATCTGGCTGATTACACCTTCTTAGCCAACTAAGGCTGTAAAGAAATTCATTATGCTCTGAGACACGCCTGCTTGAACATCTCTTAGGTTACCTTCTTAAGTCAGGATACCTTCTTAGGTTAGGTTAGGTTAGGTTACCTCTTTGGGGAGTTCATTTTCCCTCTCCCCCCAAAACCCCCTTCAAGCAACTTGGGGGACTAACCCCCACTCCCCCTTGTTGCATAACCCCCTCCCACACACCCGTGCATCATTGACTATCTTGCATAGAAATTGATCTGCATTCTCCCTTTTTGCTGGCATACTACTGCCTGAACAAAGCATTTTAAAATCTCTTAGACCTACACTTGAGTGGCTGCCTCCTTGACAATAGTAACGGGCGGTTATAATTTTTGGTTCCTTTTAAAAATATTTATTTATGAAACTTTTATAGTAACATATTCAAATAATTATGTTCCCCTTTAAAATAATGAGTAACAATCATTATAAAGCGTGAAACTCCATTTTAACATAATCATTAATAATAATCATTATAATTTTCATATTCGAATTCAACACATGCCATCGGAGAAGCAATGAACATCCTATATTTTTATTGGGTCAACGTTTCGGAACACACTGATTCCATCTTCAGGGCTAAAAAAACATATCCAATATAACCAAATAACCACTATGAAACAATATGAAAATTCTTATAACTTACACAAACCGGCAAGGAAAAACCTAAGGAAATAGGAACTAGAAAAACAAGTATAAAATACTTTAATTAAAACACAGTAAATCCATCGATGCTCCCTTAGAAATCTGGTTTTAATTTGTAAATAAAAAGCGATGTCATAATTTTAAGTTTAAGAGCAGAACTATCGCCACTGAGTATATTCAAATTTGACTGGGAAATCTTTGTTCTTGTGAGTAGGATTACGTACAGTATATGAGAATTAGGTTGTTTGCTCTTAAGGGTTTGGTTCCTACGGACTGATTTACTCATATGCTCATAAATACGAGATTTCAAATGTCTTTTAGTTTTACCCTTTACAGTGGTTACGCTTGTATTGGTAAACTGTAGAGGGCTGAAGCATTGTGGGTATAATATCTTTGTATCTAAACAATTGAAAAACTGGTGTAAAAAGAGTAAAAATAATTTTGATACTTAACTGCGAATAAAATTCTTTAAACAGTAATTTAAGTAATTCTTTGAGTTGATGTCTACCGAAACCTTCCACTATGTTGGTATTACTTTGTTGGCATTGGCCGCACCTTGGCTAATGCATTCCTCTGTCATCACGAATGATTAAATCGTATATATCGCCTTCTGAATATCTCATTCTATATGATAGGCGCAAATGCAACGTAAACTATGGCTTGTCAAACGTGTTTCCTTACTTTCTTTGCGTACCTTGGTACCTTGTATACCCTGCTCTTCCTCGTCCAGTTCTCCAGTCGTAACACCCGATCTTCCAGATCTATAGACTTTGTTTCAATATTAAGTTCAAACCTCTGTAACCATATTGTGAACTTCAAAATGTTGGATACTCATTGCATTTCAAGAATCCACCTCTTTTGTCTGTGTTTTAGAATGATTTACGGATGTTCCCTCCATTTTGTCGAAATAAAATTTAAACGGATGGATTTTATATTATATATATATATATATAACCTAAAATTAGAATGCGAATGGGCCTAGTTTTGATGTTATTCTTAAAGTAGGCCCAATATTACATATCTATTTAAAAATACATATAAAAGTAATTTATGCTCATACAGTACTTAGAAAATTTATAACAGTTTTGAGAATATAATTACGGTACTCATGATAATATACCAAACTGTTTTTAACTCTTTACATATGATGATGGCCTCATTACCTAAAAGTGTTAAAGGCTGTTCGGTTATGGCTACATAATTATATCATTAATTAATTTGTAGTTCAGGAATCTATGTATATGATACAAAAACAAACAAAAAAACTCGAAAAGAAATATCGTTAAGGGTTGGAAGGTATAAACAGTGTTTCCTTAAATACATAGTTTATGACAATAACCTTTCTGCTATGAGGTGGTTATCATGACGTCACACGCCTATATTATATACGAGTTACCATGGTGACTGAATTCGTACAAAAGTAGAATTTGTTTCATTTATTGCTCTAAGGGAATTGGCTGCGTTAATGAACGTGGCTCCCATTGACCAGTTAGAATTAAGATAGTTCGGACGTTTTCCAGTTATGTACCGTTTTCTACAGTACATTCGACAAAATTTTCAGTGATTTATAGTGTAGTGACGAAAGTATAATGTGGGTTAGGTTAGGTTTACGTTAGGTTAGGTTAGGTTAGGTTATCAAGAACTCATTTTGATCACTCATTTTTGATTGAAAAGAAGCAAAATAAATTATGTGAAAACGGTACACAAACTGGAAAAGGTCCGATAGTTCTTCCACAACTGTTGAAGTGAGGAGCCCCTTCTTCGCTACTTGCCACTTTATTATTCTACTTTAGACTTTTCGGTGATGTAATTCAGAGTTTATGTACTAAAATTTTAATTCCTTTCCATGCAAAATGTAAGCAAAGCTTTTCGTTTACCAAACATATATATATATATAATAGTATATATATATATATATATATATATATATATATATATAGGGGTGTCCCAAAAAAAACTATATACTCTTTATAGCATCATATATTAAGAGTATATACTTTTTTTTGGAACACCTGTATATATATATATATTTTTTTTTTTAATGCAAACAACACTATAATTAATGTAAAGAACGACCTTGTGCGAACGCTCTTTTACACAAGCGTCGTTATTACATTAATTATACTATGTGTTGTTTGCAGTTAAAATGTATATATGTACGGCATGCGCAGGTGTCCCCTCAGGGCATTGATTCCGCTCGTATGTAGGAGAATTACGAGTACTGACTAATCGGGGTCCTTGGTGCAGTGGTTAGCATATCCGACTGCAATTGGATGATCCCGGGTTCGATTCCTGGGAGGTTCCTCATTTTTCATTTGCTCGTTCTCTCTCCTCATCTTGTGCGGAACGCTCTTCTACACAAGCGTCTCTTTATATAGATATTATATATTATATATATTATATATTATATTATATATACAGTGTGTGTGTGTGTGTGTGTATATATAACTCATTAAAAGAATTAATTAAATTTTTTAGTTGTGCAGTATTGATCTGAATTATCAAAACGTGTGGACACTGTGGAGTCTTCAAACATTTGAAACATGCAATGCTTTAAATTTTATGTCCACTCGTAAATTACTGAAAATCAGAACTAAATCAGAAGTACCGAAAATCAGAATACTTCATTAAGAGTGACAAAAATCATTATCCGATTTGGAAGGTCGATCGAGAGATGCAAAACTGAAATCCACGTTAAAAGTTGGTCCTTTCAGCGTAAAGCTTTCACTTAGAGACCCTTGACAGCAGAGGAAATTTAAATGTCCTGTACTGCTTCCAACGGCTTAAGTAGATCCAAATAAAAAAAACATAGATATATGTACAGGGTGTCCCAAAAAAACTATATACTCTTTATAGCTTTATAGCTATATATTTTTTGGGACACCCTGTATATAAATGCAAAGCATAATCACTGTTGTTCTAAAATAAGAATTATAACAATAAACAAAAAAAAATTAAAGTTAATACGTTAATTAATTTTTAAATTAAAATTTATGGTATCGCCATAATTTTGCTCCATATAGTACTCGTCTACGCTTAGAACAGTGGTACTTAACCTCGGTGTAATTACCCACTTGGGGTACTTCGGCCTTTTTCAGGGGTAACGAGCTGGCGCCACTGTCTAAAAAAAAAAAGTTGAGATATGGTTCCACCCAGTGTTGGGCACTAAAACGTTAATCCGGATAACAGTTAATTAACGAAGTTAACTTTTTTAACGGACTATAACGGAAGTTAATTTCCATTTATCGTTATCGGACCAGTTAACTTCCGATAACTCGATATTTAGTCTGTTAAAGTCCGTTAACACGTTAACTGCGAGGAGTCACTCACGGAAGATCACCGCTCCGCGAATTGAATTCAAACCGCCATAACTTCAGTCTGCTTCCAGATCTCGCAAGTGGAGGTTGGGGAGGCCCAGAGGTCAAGATGGCAGTTGGGCCTAACTTTGAGAAGTTGGTCTTTCTGAAGGGCAACCAGCACATTGTGTCATAGTCTTTAATAAATGTGCCTAAAATTTAATTTTACCTTTCAGTTCCCGCCATAATAATTATCTGGTAAATTAAAATTTAGTTAATGGTTAGTGGTTACAAGGGTTTCAAAACATGTAATCAGTACATTTTTTATTAAAAATAAAAAAAAGTTATTAAGCAAAAAAGTTGCAAAACTTGATAAAAATACAGTTAAATACCTATTTATTGTTGGATTTTGCATAAATAAACATTTTCTATGGGTTTTAAAGCTTTTTTCCTTGATTTTTTTAAATGTTAGTAAAGAAATAGTTATCGTTAACGGATTATCGTTAACTTCCGTTAACTTTGTAGTAAAATTATTGGATTATCGTTATCGGAGTTAAAAATTGGGGTTAACGGATTATCGTTATCAAGTTAACTTTTTGGTTAACGGTGCCCACCACTGGTTCCACCAAACTTTTGGTATTCTTTCCTAATTTTCCTTTTCTCATATCTGCCATTTGAAAAGGGGGGGGGGGCAGGAATTACGGTTTTGTTAGCTAGCTCAAGGGGGGTAACAATACGAAAAAAGGTTAAATACCACTGACTTAGAATATCAAAGAAAAGTTAAATTCAGTATTTCACATCCGGATTCTAATTAAGATTAATTAAAACAAACACCATAATTCTGCTAACATTCTTTCAGTTTCTATTTTATGTATTAAAATACCTTCTCCAATTTTAGAAATACAGAAGGTTAACAAAAGTAAATGGACACCACGATGATTGTCCTCAATAGCAAATCTGTTATTATTTATTGATTTTTAATATCAAGTAAAAACTATGGAAAAAGTAGTGAAGGTGTCTATTTACTTTTGTCAAACCTCTGTAAAAAAAATTTCTGTCAAAGAAAATTTATTTAGGATTACCTTTGAGTAAAATCCAATACAGGGTGTACATAAAGTCAGGATCTATTTTTGTGAAGCACTTGGAAATTATATGGAATTCAATCATAAAATGATAAAGTGGTAACATTTATTAAATAATTAAGAGTAGGATTCGACGTGACGCCCATCAGTATCCCTGCACAGCTCAAATCGTTCCGCAGCATTTCTAAACACATTCTGGAGCATTTGCGGGGTTGTTATCTGCAGCAGTTCGTATACGTGTACGTAAGTTTTCAAGACTCGTAATCTTCGTCTGACAGACGTGCGATTTGATAAAGCCCCATGCAAAGAAATCTAAAGGGGTTAAATCTGGTGATCTCGCTGGCCAAGGTCTGTTGCTTCCGCGTCCGATCCAGCGATTTGGAAAACGTCCATTTAGATAATCCTGAACAATTTTGGCATAGTGACAAGGAGCACCATCATGTTGATAGACGACGGTACTAACAATCCTATCCCCGTCGTCTATCAACATGATGGTGCTCCTTGTCACTATGCCAAAATTGTTCAGGATTATCTAAATGGACGTTTTCCAAATCGCTGGATCGGACGCGGAAGCAACAGACCTTGGCCAGCGAGATCACCAGATTTAACCCCTTTAGATTTCTTTGCATGGGGCTTTATCAAATCGCACGTCTGTCAGACGAAGATTACGAGTCTTGAAAACTTACGTACACGTATACGAACTGCTGCAGATAACAACCCCGCAAATGCTCCAGAATGTGTTTAGAAATGCTGCGGAACGATTTGAGCTGTGCAGGGATACTGATGGGCGTCACGTCGAATCCTACTCTTAATTATTTAATAAATGTTACCACTTTATCATTTTATGATTGAATTTCATATAATTTCCAAGTGCTTCACAAAAATAGATCCTGACTTTATGTACACCCTGTATTTCGTTCGTTTATGACAGACGTTTATAAATTTGAGACAGTTAAACACTTAAGAATGCTTTAACATAATACAGATTTAGCAAGATATAGACTAACGCCAGGCCGCCAGCGCGCAGCGGCTCACTGGGTATAAATAACACTGTTTTCCTATGAGTGAAGTGGTTCGACTCCCGATGTTGCTGCTAATAATAATACAGAAGATAGTGCAATGGGCCGCCTTAATTGACTTGAGCGCTGTGTCAATTTATGGCCCTCCTCAATGATCATCACTGGCCACATACACAAACGTGTTAAATCCGAGCACAAGAAATTATCCAATAACGACATCTTAGCTTTAACACTCTTTGCGAAACTCATTATGTTTACAACCTAAAGACAGTTGAATCGTTTGTTACTAGAAAATACAAAGTCCTCATCAAATTTAATGAAATAATGAAGTGTCCAAAAAGTCTTAAAGAAAGATCAGTTTGATGGAAAGTCCTTGAAAGTTAAAAAATGTTCACCTTTTATTTTGGAGTCTCTTTAAATTTTAAATTCAGGTTTAAAATTATTTACTTTAATGTTTGTTGATGTTAGAAATTTTCATTTTTCTTTTTTCAGAGTTACACCGCCTAAATTATAATTTTAAATTATATATACTGATCTGAACAATGTTACAAGAACTGTATCGTAACGAGCTCCAATATTCAAATCACTTCATTGAAAATGTCTGTCGTGAAAGGTCGTAACATTGAACTATTAATAGAAAAATGTTTTCAATTTGTTTTCCCCTAAACTTAGGCTTAGTCTGAAATAGAATTTCTTGGTAAGAAAGAAATATTTTGAAAATTCCAAATGGTGTCTAAAAATTAATGAAAACAAAATTTTCTTAATTATGTTCAGCTTATGTGTTATAAATCAGGTCGCTTCTTTCCATAATGGTCCTCTTGTAGAGGAGCTTCTTAGGAATTAAGTGGTTCAAGAGTGTGACAGTGTTTATATGCGGTGAAGACTTCCCATAAATGCGTAGAATCTCTTATTACTTCTGATAACGACTTCTCCCCATCTAGAAAATTGTTTCTGAATGGAGGCGATAAGCTTGTGTTACTGAGACTGTGCTTCATGATCTTAATTTTTGGTGCTCAATTTCTGAGAGGTGACTACAACGCGTGATTGAACTGCCATTAAGAAGACATAGTTGGTATTCATGGAGAGTCTTCAACGCAAATAAGCATTGTCGCACTCCTACACGAATTAATTCCTAAAATGCTGTTAAAGATTTTAAAATTACTTGAATGAAGCGTCAGCAAAAGGATTAGAACAGTGGTTCCCAAACTTTTTGATTCATTACCCCATTTTACATGGATACCTTCATAATAACCCCCACCCTACATGTACCCCACGTAAAGCCAGGCCCAGTGTTGCCATGTCGTTTATTTATGCACTTTCTGTATTTTAGAAGTACTTGCAGAGTACCAAATTACCCCACTGAAAAAACAAATTACCCCAATGGGGTAATTTACCCATAGTTTGGAAAACGCTGGATTAGAGCAAGGAGACCGTTAGAGAAAGACCTACTGAGTTTATGAAAGTAGAAATTATTAAAATCCATTACTTCATTGAGTATTGATCCCTTTTAAGGTGAAATTTCACTACAATTACGTGTTGGTGGGTATTAATTAGCCTTTGGTTATACGGCAGAATTTAAACAAAGTAGTTTGTTTGTAGTAAAATACATATTTTTCATTAAACTCTGATAGGGTGAAAGGAAATTTACTTAAGTTTAGATAACTGGGTTAGCCAAAAGGTCTGGTTCAGCTACACTTTTCCTCTACAGTAGTTCTTTATATGAATAGAGTGGCATCATATCTGGTATGAATTAGGTAGTTATTTTTGTAAAACAACAATATTAGCTAATTTTTATAATTAGTATTGAGATTACCTGTTTTATGGTTACAGAACTCGGAAATAACAGTTTCGAACCAAATGTATCCAGAGCTGCGATGGTTGGTTTACATATTAAAAAAACCTCCAAATTACCCTAATGTTTTACCTCCCGTCTCCATTCTAATTTTCCTATAAATATTCCCTCTTTCCAACTGTACATACGTATTTCCTAACTCTTTCCAGTGTGTGTATATATATATATATATATTGTTAGGTTAATAATCTTTAGCAAAGCAAGTTAAAATTCTTTCTCAATGATTTAACTTCGGGTACAGTTGAACAAAAAGAATTAAAATTCTTTTCGCCAGCTAAAGTGCTACGTCGTGGGTCTTGTCGCAATGCCGCTGCTTCCCGTTTGATCGGAGAAGTTAAAAGAAGTTGGATCCGTTAAGTTGGTAGATGGTTGACCCTTCGATGATGTACCGACCTGTGGTTCGGATTCTACGTCAAGTTGTAAATTCCCCCCCCGCACGTGACCTTTGACATTACGAATGAAGTTAAACAACTCGCAAAACATTATTATTTGCAAGCAAAACAATCGTAAATTTATAAAAGGACTCCAGTTGGACTCCGTTTTGGAAGCAAAAATTGACAGTGTGAATACATGGTTGGTTCACCTTCACGGTCATGAAAACTGACTTCACTCATTTCGTCAAATACTGTACCCTATTTAAGTATTTAATACATAACTTTTCAGACACCTACTTAGTGATATTTCGTTGTCATAACCCCTGCTGATGTATCCGATAAGCGTGGGATTATTAGACCATTGAATGATTCTGTAGCGGAGGCAGAACGAGAACTGGCAAGAATCGTTCATGAATTAGGAAAAATGAATAAAGGATAAAGCAATTTAGTTACACAAAAAATTACCACAAAACATTGAATAATATTAAAACTAAACGTTATTTCAAAGATAAAAATAAGAGTCACTACAAAATTCATTAATAATATTTTAAACTTAATTTCTCTATTTATTATGTGAAGATCTTTTTATAAACATAATCTAGAGTTAGTCAAACGACCCGCGCTCATGAAAAAATACCCGTTATGTGCTGCCATGAATTAAAGTACTTTTTTTTTAGCCTTCTAGTTTGGTCTATATTTTTATTACCAAACATTTTCATTTAAGCAATTAAGTATTTAAAACATGTATAAAGTAAAAAAAAAAAAAAAACATGCCATAATAGACTATAAAGACCAAAATTTTAACTCCTTAATTTATCAACTTGACATACCTGATAAAGATTAGGTATTTCTCGCGATTCATTTTCCAAGTAACTCTCCGTTGATGGAACGCCTGACGTTTGGAACTTAACAATTATCACCGAGGAGCCTCTTACCGTGGGCAAGATGAAGCTCAATAATAAAACAACGAACTCAGAAATCAAAATAAAAGTTTTTAAACAATTTTTAAACATTTTCATCTTGATTTCTATTTTGAAATAATGTTTGTCTTCATTCAAGGATCGAAGTGAATATCTTTCAAGTACAAATTATACAGAATAAATTTGTCTGGCGCGTCTTTATTCTTCAGAAGAACACGATACACTCTAAATGCTAAAGTAATGTGAAAGGGTAATATTGAATATATATATATATATATATATATATATATATATATATATATATATATATATATATATATATATATATATGGGATGAATTTCACAATTAAACACGTGAAATGAATGAATGATGCAAACTTACGAGGAAAAAGAAAAATGATTCCAAGGTCTTTCGTGTATTCAGATGTATACCTCGTCAGGGAATTCCCTGACAAGGTGTACTTCTGAATACACGAAAGGCCTTGGAATCATTTTCCTATTTCCTTGTGGGTTTTCATCATATATATATATATATACTTGAAAAAGTTAAAAAAAATCATACAGACCCCAACTGACCACATCCCTGGTCCCGGCTCCACAACTTCATAGTTTCAAACAAAGCTTCTGTTTGGTAAACTTCATCAAAATCGATATGTAAACACGTGTAACACCTCAATCATACTGTGCATACATAAAACACTTTCGATATTGATTTTTACAAGAATATTTAGTGTAAAGCATTTTCTATATAATTTAACTCTTTAAAGCCGGAATCTTTTGTAAGATAAGTTACGAATGCGTGTATTTGAAACGTTACCAATCCGTACCAGTCGTCCTTAAAGGGTTAATATTATAAACGTGTTTGCGTGTAAAAGGTCCAAATTCAATAAAATAGATAGTCCAGCTTCACAATTATTTATGTCATTGTATGATGTAAAAATGGCATAATAATTTACGTCATTCATACTTAAAACACTAATTTTATTTTAGGAATAAAGGTTATTCCATTGCAACTTACAAAATCAATATAAAGGACACCAAACAGCAACAGATCGGCTCGTCCCTATGAGGATGTCTGTTTAAGGAGGAAGGTGAAAAGATGGAAAAAAACAAACAGCAACAGATCGGCTCGTCCCTATGAGGCTGTCTGTTTAAGGAGGAAGGTGAAAAGATGGAAAAAAAACAAACAGCAACAGATCGGCTCGTCCCTATGAGGCTGTCTGTTTAAGGAGGAAGGTGAAAAGATGGAAAAAAACAAACAGCAACAGATCGGCTCGTCCCTATGAGGCTGTCTGTTTAAGGAGGAAGGTGAAAAGATGGAAAAAAACAAACAGCAACAGATCGGCTCGTCCCTATGAGGCTGTCTGTTTAAGGAGGAAGGTGAAAAGATGGAAAAAAACAAACAGCAACAGATCGGCTCGTCCCTATGAGGCTGTCTGTTTAAGGAGGAAGGTGAAAAGATGGAAAAAACAAACAGCAACAGATCGGCTCGTCCCTATGAGGCTGTCTGTTTAAGGAGGAAGGTGAAAAGATGGAAAAAAACAAACAGCAACAGATCGGCTCGTCCCTATGAGGCTGTCTGTTTAAGGAGGAAGGTGAAAAGATGGAAAAAAAACAAACAGCAACAGATCGGCTCGTCCCTATGAGGCTGTCTGTTTAAGGAGGAAGGTGAAAAGATGGAAAAAAACAAACAGCAACAGATCGGCTCGTCCCTATGAGGCTGTCTGTTTAAGGAGGAAGGTGAAAAGATGGAAAAAAACAAACAGCAACAGATCGGCTCGTCCCTATGAGGCTGTCTGTTTAAGGAGGAAGGTGAAAAGATGGAAAAAAACAAACAGCAACAGATCGGCTCGTCCCTATGAGGCTGTCTGTTTAAGGAGGAAGGTGAAAAGATGGAAAAAAACAAACAGCAACAGATCGGCTCGTCCCTATGAGGCTGTCTGTTTAAGGAGGAAGGTGAAAAGATGGAAAAAAACAAACAGCAACAGATCGGCTCGTCCCTATGAGGCTGTCTGTTTAAGGAGGAAGGTGAAAAGATGGAAAAAAACAAACAGCAACAGATCGGCTCGTCCCTATGAGGCTGTCTGTTTAAGGAGGAAGGTGAAAAGATGGAAAAAACAAACAGCAACAGATCGGCTCGTCCCTATGAGGCTGTCTGTTTAAGGAGGAAGGTGAAAAGATGGAAAAAAACAAACAGCAACAGATCGGCTCGTCTCTATGAGGCTGTCTGTTTAAGGAGGAAGGTGAAAAGATGGAAAAAAACAAACAGCAACAGATCGGCTCGTCCCTATGAGGCTGTCTGTTTAAGGAGGAAGGTGAAAAGATGGAAAAAAACAAACAGCAACAGATCGGCTCGTCCCTATGAGGCTGTCTGTTTAAGGAGGAAGGTGAAAAGATGGAAAAAAACAAACAGCAACAGATCGGCTCGTCCCTATGAGGCTGTCTGTTTAAGGAGGAAGGTGAAAAGATGGAAAAAAACAAACAGCAACAGATCGGCTCGTCCCTATGAGGCTGTCTGTTTAAGGAGGAAGGTGAAAAGATGGAAAAAAACAAACAGCAACAGATCGGCTCGTCCCTATGAGGCTGTCTGTTTAAGGAGGAAGGTGAAAAGATGGAAAAAAACAAACATCAACAGATCGGCTCGTCCCTATGAGGCTGTCTGTTTAAGGAGGAAGGTGAAAAGATGGAAAAAAACAAACAGCAACAGATCGGCTCGTCCCTATGAGGCTGTCTGTTTAAGGAGGAAGGTGAAAAGATAAAAAAACAAACAGCAACAGATCGGCTCGTCCCTATGAGGCTGTCTGTTTAAGGAGGAAGGTGAAAAGATGGAAAAAAACAAACATCAACAGATCGGCTCGTCCCTATGAGGCTGTCTGTTTAAGGAGGAAGGTGAAAAGATGGAAAAAAACAAACAGCAACAGATCGGCTCGTCCCTATGAGGCTGTCTGTTTAAGGAGGAAGGTGAAAAGATGGAAAAAAACAAACAGCAACAGATCGGCTCGTCCCTATGAGGCTGTCTGTTTAAGGAGGAAGGTGAAAAGATGGAAAAAAACAAACAGCAACAGATCGGCTCGTCCCTATGAGGCTGTCTGTTTAAGGAGGAAGGTGAAAAGATGGAAAAAAACAAACAGCAACAGATCGGCTCGTCCCTATGAGGCTGTCTGTTTAAGGAGGAAGGTGAAAAGATGGAAAAAAACAAACATCAACAGATCGGCTCGTCCCTATGAGGCTGTCTGTTTAAGGAGGAAGGTGAAAAGATGGAAAAAAACAAACAGCAACAGATCGGCTCGTCCCTATGAGGCTGTCTGTTTAAGGAGGAAGGTGAAAAGATGGAAAAAAACAAACAGCAACAGATCGGCTCGTCCCTATGAGGCTGTCTGTTTAAGGAGGAAGGTGAAAAGATGGAAAAAAACAAACATCAACAGATCGGCTCGTCCCTATGAGGCTGTCTGTTTAAGGAGGAAGGTGAAAAGATGGAAAAAAACAAACAGCAACAGATCGGCTCGTCCCTATGAGGCTGTCTGTTTAAGGAGGAAGGTGAAAAGATGGAAAAAAACAAACAGCAACAGATCGGCTCGTCCCTATGAGGCTGTCTGTTTAAGGAGGAAGGTGAAAAGATGGAAAAAAACAAACAGCAACAGATCGGCTCGTCCCTATGAGGCTGTCTGTTTAAGGAGGAAGGTGAAAAGATGGAAAAAAACAAACAGCAACAGATCGGCTCGTCCCTATGAGGCTGTCTGTTTAAGGAGGAAGGTGAAAAGATGGAAAAAAACTTAAAGACTGAAAGTTCTAAAGTTCACAGGAAAAAAAGAATGAAAGGTCTACAGTACTTCTACGCTCTAACAAATGCTTCTAACTTGGCGTTTAAGGCAAGATAAGCCTCTAGTCTCTTTCCAAAGGATTCGACCGAATTACTTTGAACTTCGCTGGCTGGCAATCCATTCCACGAATTAACTATACGATTGAAGGAGAAATGTTCTGGTTCATTAGAATGAAAATGTTTACCCATTAATTTGAGACCATTACCGCGAGTTCTATCTGCTTGTCAGAAAGTGAAATCAAAATCTTTAATCATTTTAAACACCTGGATTAAATCTCCTCAAATATGACGTCTTTTTACTAATAAATTTAGCGTTTCTAAACGAGCAGCGTAGGATTTATTTCTAAGTCTAGAAATTATCTTAGTAACCCGTCGCTGCACTCTCCATTCTGTCTCTGTCCTGTCGTAAATATGGGGATCACAACTGAACGTAGTATTCCAGGTGGGGGCGCACTAAGGAATTATATAATGTTAGCATTGTTTTCTCCGACTTAAATTCAAATGATCTGACAATAAAGTCTAAGATTCTATTTTTGCCTTTGCTTTTCTGACTACTTCGATATATTGCTTACTCGGTTTACGAGTGTCGGCAACAATAATACCTAAATCTTTCTCTTCCGTAACACTAGTTAGTATCTTGTCTCGCATAAAATACTTTTCTTTAACATTGTTTTTACCGATGTGCAACGTTTTAAATTTATTTATATTAAAGTTCATTTGCCAAATTTCTGCTCACTCTAGTAATTTATTAATATCGTCTTGAATCTGCAATCGTTCTGTTGCTGATTTCGTTCGTCCCCCTAGTTTGGTATCATCCGCAAATTTTGAAATTATACTCTTAATTCCTATGTCGATGTCAGTGATATAAATAATAAAAAGAACTGGTTCCAGAACTGATCCCTGTGGCACGCCGCTAGTTATGCTCTTCCAGTTAGACGCTTTGCCATTAATGACCACTCTTTGTTTACGCCCACTAAGCCAATTTTCGATCCATATACTGTGTGTGTGTGTGTGTGTATAATTATATATATATATATATATATATATATATATATATATATATATATATATATATATATATATATATATATATATTCTATTTCTTTCCCTCCCTACTGTTTAGGGAGGGAAAAGTAGTAAAAAGTGGTAAAAGCGCCGGACTGTTGATCTGAAGGTCCATTACCAATAAACTATAGCCTAGTAAGGCCATAGAAGGCCTTACTAGGCTATAGTCTTTAAGGAACGCTAAGTCTTGACTAAGCCAAGTCCTTAAGGACCTCGTCTACACGGAACAATATGTCTCAACCCTCAAACAGTGATGCTGCGTTTGCAGCTGGAACAAATAATCAACATCGTTGAGTGGTTTCACGTGATAAATTGTGTGACGCAGGTGCAGAGGCACTTTTGCAAAGAGGGTTGCAGATATCCACCGGATAGAAAGACAATATCACGAACTGTTAGAAATTCTCAAACAAAAGGAACTGTAAACAATCAACATAATGGTAATATTGGTAGGCGACAGTAGTATAGCCGCAAAAGGGGAGAGTGCAGGAATGTTGCAGGTTATTATGTAATGTTGCAAAGGGGGGTGGAGGTTGTTGCAAAGGGGGAGGGGGTTGTTGCAAAGGGGGAAGGGGGGTTGTTGCAAAGGTGGGTGGGGGAAAGGGGGGTGGGGGGAACTTGGAGGCGGCGTTATCCCCCAAGAGAAAGGAGGAGGAGGAGAGAAAGGAGGAGAGGTGTTCACCTGGCAGGAGCCAAGTGCACATTAAGACTTCCAGCCGGGCTGGCGTTGTTTTATAGGCTCCTAATCAGCCAGAATCAGCCAGAATCAGCCAGTTGGCTGAGCCAAGGGGGGGAGAGGCGCCTGAAGGAGAGAGAGAGACAGCTGAAGGAGAGCGAGCTGAAGAAGAGAGAGATGCCTGTAGGAGGGAGAGACGCCTGAAGAAGAGAGAGAGAGACGCCTGAAGGAGAGAGGATAGGTGCACATGCAGGAGTACACATGCTGGAGGTACACACATACGTATACATGCAGGAGTACACATGCAGTAGGTACACTGCTGGAGGTACACACATACGCACACATGCAGGAGTACACATGCTGGATGTACACATGCAGTACACATGCTGGAGGCAAACATGCAGGAGAGAGAGAGAGAGAGAGAGAGAGACACCTGAAGGAGGAAGATACATGCAGGAGAGAGAGAGAGAGGAGAGAGAGAGCTGAAGGAGGGAGAGAGACACCTGAAGGACAGAGTGGAGTTCTCCCCCAATTTATTTTCGTTTCCCTAACCTAAGAGGCCACTATGGGGTTTACCAAAGGGCCAGAAATAGAAGGAGCAGAGCTCCTTACTCGGCCGGAGCCGAGGGGGGAATGGTTCTTCACCAGCTTCGCGATCTTTTATAATCCTCTATTCTGGCTGAGTTGCCAGATAGCGCAAGGTATTCCAGATAGCGCCATGTGTCCCATTAATCGTGTAACACATATATAACGGCTGTTATTCCAAATGTACTTGTATATATAATAAACTAATGAATCATATAAAATACCACAATATATTTATATGGTTATACAAGATTCAACCGTATAAAATAACACAAGCGCCTCTTTCATTACGCTTTAATAGAATTAACAAAGTTACCCTATTTCGTTAGACAGAAAACGAATTTTTATAAGGGTTACCCAACTAATTATCCACCATTCAATAAATAATAGCAAACGTGAATAAAGAGTTCCAATTCAATGGATAACTATATCGACATAAGCTTATTATTGTAACGTTTGCTCCCAATATAAATTTTCCTAAATAACAGTAAAACCAATTAATTTAATTATGAAACTTCATTTAAATACAGCTTCATTAAACTTGAAGATGAACGAAACAAATAACATAGTTATCCATAATTCAGCCCTCACGAATAACGAAACGAAATGATCATTTACGATATAATTCGAAATACGATAATTTACGATACAATTCCACCAAACGAGATGAAAACTTATGAAACATATAGCCTCATTCCCTGCGAAGAAAAAATGAAAAAACGAAATTAAAAGAAACGAAGAAAGTTGGATTTTCCCAAAACACAGTCCACTATAGCGAGGTTGGTTTCGGAGAAAATCTGCTTGCGAGAGACCTTTCTTAAAGACAGCTCGATAAGTAACCCAATGTTCCAAATATTAATATTGCCATTATAATTACTTCTACAATGAATCCAATTAAATTCTGCTTATTAAATAACTTTTTTAGACACTTGATTTTTATTATAAATATTTAAGTCACGAATAACAGTGGGAAAAACGTACACACAATATATATATATATATATATATATATATATATATGCTACACACAGACCGTGCATGGAACTCTTCTGGGATAATTAAATCCACTATAGTCCGAGTAAGTAATGACAAATACCACCTCGGTGGTGTAGTGGTTAGCGTCGCGGACTACGAATCCATCGGCCCAGGGTTCGAGACCCGACGGCAGCCGGCGCGCAGCAAAACCCAGCTGTTCATCCTTCCACACAATAAAGAAAGTGGTTGGTAGATAAATGGGCACCCTAGGAGGCCTAGTGGTCAAGACGCTGGGCTACTGATGGGTCGTGGTTCGGAATCCACGTTAAACTGTAGGTCTAAGGTGGAGTGAAAAGCTTGACCTTCGTCAGAATGAACAATTCGGGCGGAAGCTAACCAAAGGTTAGCCCGACGCGGGCAACGGGTCACTCGCAAAGAGAATTTAATCATTTGGAGCGAACCTTTTGCACTTCTAGTCATCCATGCCTTTGAATTGTATTTAAAAATGATTTTATTAAAGGCAGTGGTTATTTCTCTTGCAATCTTGTATGGTATCAGTTTCCTAGTTTATTGAAATGAATGAATAATAATAATAATAATAATAATAATAATAGCGATTTGCCTTTCCATTTTTAACGTGCATTTTCAAAATTAGCACACACAGACCGGAAACCAATGCATTTTTCATCTCTCCTGGCTACCTTTTGAAGGATTATCGAACCACAGTTAAATGTGGAAACGAATCCTCTTTTAAAATATAATTAGAGGGTGTGTATATATATATATATATATATATATATATATATATTATATATATATATATATATATATATATAGTCATGCGGTTTGCTTCTACAAAGCTTCATTTAATATTTAGGAGAAATCCAATGACAAGGAGGAATGTAAATGCCATGAAAAGTCTTCTTTAATGTAGCGTCGCGGTCGGGCGGAAGCTAACCAAAGGTTAGCCCTGGACTTTTATATGTAAGAGACCTAACCTAACCTACGAAATACATCTCGTCAGGGCCGATCCTAGAGCCATATATAGCAATGGAAATGAGCGCGATGTGTCGTTAAATACGTGATTTAAAATAACAGGACCATTTTACCCGAGGCAGTAGTATATCCGAAAAACATCGTAATGCACGATTTTTTCTATGTAGCAATAATAATTAACTCTTTCAAATACGTGATTTAAAATAACAGGACCATTTTACCCGAGGCAGTAGTATATCCGAAAAACATCGTAATGCACGATTTTTTCTATGTAGCAATAATAATTAACTCTTTCAAATACGTGATTTAAAATAACAGGACCATTTTACCCGAGGCAGTAGTATATCCGAAAAACATCGTAATGCACGATTTTTTCTATGTAGCAATAATAATTAACTCTTTCAAATACGTGATTTAAAATAACAGGACCATTTGACCCGAGGCAGTAGTATATCCGAAAAACATCGTAATGCACGATTTTTTCTATGTAGCAATAATGATTAACTCTTTCAAATACGTGATTTAAAATAACAGGATCATTTAACCCGAGGCAGTAGTATGCCCGAAAAACATCGTATAACCTAACTATAATTTGCAACTATAGTTTACCTTGACTTTCATATGCTTCTATCCTGTTTTATTAATAAAGATTTTTAACTTTTAATAACGTATGAATAAAGATTTTTAACATTTAATTTTATTTTAGTATTTATTCATGCCACGCCGCCTTAGACCACAGCTTAACGTTGAAACCGAATGTTCTTTTTAAAATATAATTAGGATATAATTTCTTTATTATAAAATAAGTTAACAATTATGTTAACAAACAATACTAATAATTTGTAAGTAAAAAATATAATATAAGGGACTACCATAGAAATGTAAGTGCCTATAATTCGATTTTATATATATGTTACTCGTCCGGTCTCGTTATAGCGGATTGGTACACGTCATAGCTCCACCCAGCTACATCGGCAGCCAATCACGACGACATCTGGTCTTTTGGGCGGAGCTTGGCGAATGTGCATATAAAAGGGGATATTTTCAGTTGGGAGTAACAGTAGCTATTTTCGCATCAGTGAATAATCAACCATGGACCTGTACGTCTCCCCAGACTTGTATGAAGAACGTGATACTGCAGCATTAACCACAATTAGTCTTTTCAATGCGGCTGATTGTGGCGAACTATTTTCGACGCAAACCGTAGAAGATATTTGCAGTGACGCTCCTTACAATCCGACGCAAGGGACTACCATAGAAATGTAAGTGTCCATAATTCGATTTTATATATATACGGAGAGTTGTAGTATTTCGTCAAATAGATACTAGTCAAAAATGTCAATCAATGTTATTTCCCCATCATGCTAAAATCGAAATTGGTAATCGAACCAAAGATATCTTCACATAATGGGATCTGTCTGTCTGTCTGTATATGTTTTCCTTTAAGGTCCGATGAGGATTTGACACGAGTTATACAATCTTTTGAAGGGAATACGGATGATATACTGATCAGTCAGCAGTGTCACACATCCTCCACCATGGACCTGTACGTCTCCCCAGACTTGTATGAAGAACGTGATACTGCAGCATTAACCACAATTAGTCTTTTCAATGCGGCTGATTGTGGCGAACTATTTTCGACGCAAACCGTAGAAGATATTTGCAGTGACGCTCCTTACAATCCGACGCAAGGGACTACCATAGAAATGTAAGTGTCCATAATTCGATTTTATATATATACGGAGAGTTGTAGTATTTCGTCAAATAGATACTAGTCAAAAATGTCAATCAATGTTATTTCCCCATTATGCTAAAATCGAAATTTTTATGGCGTTCACTCCTCGAACCAAAGATATCTTCACATAATGGGGATCTGTCTGTCTGTATACTCTGTATATGTTTTCCTTTAAGGTCCGATGAGGATTTGACACGAGTTATACAATCTTTTGAAGGGAATACGGATGATATACTAATCAGTCAACAATGTCAAATAATGTAAGTGTTTTTCGATCTTTTTGGGATAAGAAGACGCAATATATTTTCATAAATTTATTAAATGAAAGAAATCAGTACAATAAACGAATATACAAATATACGAACAAAAACATTATAATATACAACGAGTACGTACAATTGGAAAACGGTTTTTTATCTGTCTGCATACCATTTCATCGTTTCGGTGAGTGTGACACGGGTCAAATAAATTTAAAAAATTTATAAATTCTTTATCATTTGACATATGCATGAGAAATGAGACACAGTACATTCCGCAAACATTAGTAAAATATCCCTGCATACGAAATGGGTTCCATACAACTTCGGGAATATGTAACTGAGCGAGAAATTTTACAATAATAGGGTCACTCCAGGGTTGAGTACCGAGTGAATCAAAATAGTACAGGCGCTGTCTATTTTTAAAATAGACAGCGATCCAGTGAATCCCTTCATTACCGATGATGTCTGTGTTCACAATAAGACTACCGCATTCTCGCGTACTTGGCAAACTCAATGTTTCATTCTTCGCAAACACGCCGATAAATTTGGAACGTGTGACTCGCTCCATTACTTTCTGAAGTGTATTAGCATCCATTTTAAAAGTCAGTGATAACGCTTCTAAATCTATCTACTTCTATTAGGGCTTGCGATTCGAGATATACTAGTACACTAATAGGAGCGTCTATAGGCTTGGCGAATTCCAGCCGCACTGAGATGTTACCGCTCTGCTGTGGTGTTAAATGGGTATTTACGCTAGCAGATAAGTCAGGTGTAATGTCAAACGGATAAAGGTTAAATTGATCAATGAATTCTTCCTGCGTTACCCCATTACCAAGCTCATCACAATCACCTGCAATATGGGTCAGATTACTATAGGCTCTGGCACAAAGAGGTAACACAGCGTCTGATGAATAGTCCGTACCCATTGTTCCACCCAAAGCAGTGCCATTAACGTATAGAGTTATATTTTTAAGTCCGAAATTCTCGAATTTAAAGGCACTCTTTTTATATTTTCCATTCACCGAAGCGTGGTCCTGCATGCCGATTAATATCCTTTTAGGAAGATTTCCCAGGGCAATGTTTTCTATCTGCTTCGATGCCAACCCTGCAGGAACCGTATATAGTTTGATCTGCACTCTGTTAATAGGATATTTCACTGTAGCGTTTAGTAAATTTTTCTCAATTTCTAGTTGTTTTGGTGAACTTAATTTCACTCGCCGTACGCGGAGGTATGTGTCCATAATGTGAACCACAACGGACTTTGCCCTCTTCTTGATTCGCATCCAGATTTAAGCAGATCTCAGGACTCGTGCGGGTGAGCTTTATTTTCATATCCACCCCGTTCACAAGCAACTTCTCCTGGAAAGTGAAATCTGTGTGCAACCGTCCAAAACACTCGTATATTTTCTTTTTAGAATTTTTAAATTTGTCCTTTATACTATTTTCATCTTTAGTTTGATAATATCCCTCCGCACTTAAAAAGGTAGCCTTCGCTTCTTTGGAAAAGTTGAGGACATTTTCCAAATAGGCTCGTAGATGATAGTACCCCGTGCCTGCCGATATGTTGGTCTGATTTAAATATACGTCACACTGGTTGAATATGGCGTGCAGAAAGTTTGTTTCAGGGTATACAGCATATTTGTCATCGCAGGCCGTTCCATCAGAATGGGCTATACGTAGCTTAGCGTACATGTGCACACAGCTTGGATCAAAAAAGTAAGGACCTGAGCTGGGTATCACGAATTCTATAGGTGCACTCGGGGAACTAATTGTGTTTAAAGGGTTAATTGTAATAAAGTCACTGTGCTCAATAGAAACTTGGGTTGGCGGGAGCTCAAAAAAGGACAGCTCCGACTTACAGCATTGTGAACTACATGGGTGGATGAAGCGTGCCATGGCGAAATAGTGACTCCTCTCTCGACAAGTGGTAAACAAACTATGATTCATGAGATCAATATCCTTAGCTTATATCAGTCAAAAAAGTGGTCAACCATAGGTTTCATTCGCTTACAGCATTTCTTTTTTGATAGCCTTTTACGTTTAATACCACGTGACCCCTTCTTCCGGGGGCCCTCTTCTTCCCGCCACCACGCATTTTTCTCTTTGCATCTTTGATGATTTCGTTCCGTGTACGCTTTAAATGTTTTTTTAGGGCTTCTTTAGGTTTAGCCCCGGCCAATATGTCTTCTGCAGTGTTAAGGCCTGATTGTAGCGCTTTCCTTCCAAGGTATCTGGCACCCCTCTTCAGCAAAGGAACAGCCGTACGTAGTATGGATGAAAAAATGGATCCAAGTCCACTACCGCGCTGGTATCGCATCCCTCGATAGACGGTGAAAGGCTTTCTATCCATTATAACTCAGTGCGTCGAAAGTGTAGCTTCACTGTTAAGCTCCCGTTACCGAATGGGAAGTTTTCGCCCTCAATCGTTCTTATATATATTGTGATATTGGTTATTAAATTAGTTGCGACATTCACATAATGGGGTCTGTCATATGTAATACTCAAACTCCTTCCTCTATGGTTGGGGATGTGAGCAATGCGCAGCAGGCGTGCCTGGGTATCCCCAACAAACTGGTGCTCCACTATATTACTGTAAATATAGCACATGTCTGGGGACCTTTCAGCCAATTTCTCCATCTTCAATTGATACATTAATCTGGACAAGTTATACTGTGTCTCGTGAAATGTGTCTCTTTGGAAGGCTGCGCTATATCGGCCGTTGGTTAGAATTTTGAACTTTCTATGTTCTTTAAGACATCTGTTAGTCTTTGATTTTAGGATTAGTGTATGTGCAGGGTTGTTTACGATTTCATATACTAAATCATTCGTAAGGTTTGAGTTTCTTAAACTTACGTTTAAGCCTCTCACAACATCCTCGGCCGAACCATATTGACCCGGCCCTAGTCTTACTTCTGTACTGTAATACCGTGCAATCTTAGTCCAAGCGATGCGCATAGTTTCATCCATAGCTACCCCAGCTTTTTCACACTCGTCAATGTCTCTAAGAATCGTAAAAACGGTTTCTTCATGTTCAATATTTAAAAAGACGGTGTCCAGCTGAATTTCGCATATCCCCACCTCATACGAATCACGACCCAATTCAATGTGCCCATGGAGTTCTGTTACAAAGTTGGCTAGCGTGTTGTTAGGGTGTACAGACAGGGACGAGGAGGACGGGAGTGTGACGTAGAAATGGTTAGGAGCCATGTTGCATACTATTTAAGCTTCATTATTGCATCAGCTTTTATATAGGTGTTGAAGCTTTCTGGGTACCCTAGCCATTTCACCAGGTACATTTTTCTCCTTCCTGAACCTTTGCTTCCTAAAATTTTCTCAATTTTAAACACATTTTTTTCTAAATTAAACGCAACTTTCTGCAATTCCTCGCGGTAAAAGCCTCCTGAGATTTCTTCCCCATTCAAATCTTCAATGTAATACATCATTATCACACCTTTAGGTCTCACAGCCCTAACTTTAAAAATCTCGCGTGTCCATCCTTGCTCAAAACCCTTTGCGAATTTATTCCCCGAACGCGACAGCCTTACATAATCATTGATTTTGAAGCGCACAGAGTGTGGTGGTGGTGGTGGTGGTGGTGGTCCATCTCTTCTCGGGAGCGTACCTCTTTCTAAAACTTCGTTAGGTGTTGCCCCAATCGTGCGATGGTGTGAGCGGTTGTAGGATGATGCCAATGGTTCCAGAATGTCTAGAAATCTGTATGTGTTTTTATGTGTAAAATAACGGTGCATGCGTTCCTTTATGGTGCGCTGAACTCTTTCAGCTAAAGAAGCCTTATGTATAGAATTGGTTGTGTAATAGCTGATATTAAACTCTGTCAACATATTCTGAAAAGCACGGCCTATAAACTCCTTCCCCATATCCGTACAAAAATAGCCAGGAACCCTGTTTTCTTTTAACATTAGCGTTTTGGTGGCTTTAGCAACTGTTTCAGGTGATTTATTTTTCAGAGGAACTAGCCACAGATATCTAGAGAATACGTCTATTATGAATAGAATGTAGCGGTAACCATCGTTATACACAGAATATCTTTGCATGTCTGTTAAATCTGCTTGCCAAATAGAATCAATCGAGGAAGCCGTTGTCTTGGCTGTTTTAAACCTTTTTCTCACAGGCTTATGAAGCGTATAAGCGTCCTGCTCCCTCAAAAATCTTTCAACATCTTTTTTTCCTACTCCGTAAACGTGCAGTCTATCTACGCCGCCGTAAGAGGATGGGGTAGAAATGTCATAATAACGTTTAGTTAATACGTTAGCCATTTGCGTATTTTAGAGGCACGTGGGTAGGGTTGGTTTAACCTCTTCTTGCTCCTCTTCAAAGGTGTTACCGCAGGGGGTGACGGCGCCTTCAATTGTGTCACAGGCGTTGCGTGTTCCAAGTCTTTTAACCTGTTCAGATTTCCTATCAACGTTTTAGGGACATTTATTTGTTGTAGTCTTGCTTTAATATGCTTCCATCCTGATGGTGATGGCCTATCCCACTTTCTCACCAGATCATGGACAATGTCTACGATATTCGATCCCTGTACCTTTGATCCTTCCACAATGATCTCCCCTGTATCGGTCCATTGTATGGCGGGATCCTCATTCAATAGATTATAAAGACTTAAGCCTTTACTCCTCAATGTAAGTGGGAGGGTATTTTTTAATACATGTTCGATATGTTGTGTGGCTAATCTTTTTGGTTGATCAGCTGTATCGTCGGGTACAGGTCCTATGTCGCCATCGTCCCCCGTGCTGTGCCTAATAACCACAGGAATCTCCGTAGGGCTCTTATAATTTTCGTACTCGTGAAGAAATTTCTGCAGAGCTTCTTGGTATAAGATTCTTTTCTCATCAGGTGTTTTTTCACTGTTTAATAGGGCTAACAATTCGCTTTCCATTCTTTTAAGTCTGCTTTTACGGGGATCTAGATCCGTGTCTCTTTGCAGTGAAGCGTACACCTCGTGGGGAATCACTACCACTTTCTTCATTATATTAATCTAGTCAGTAAAGGGCCCAAAACTGAAAATAAGATGGGGAGAAATGACCCTCCTGTTTGCACAATAACTCGTTTTTTCTTCGCTACAGTTTGACTTTTACGAGCGAGTGTACGTATTATGTTCTTGTAGCGGCGTAGGCGAGCCTTCTGATGGGTTTTCATTGATACATTGCAATTTATAACGTTAAGACAGATTTCACAGATGCATTTTAAAAAGTCGGCGTCGATATTTTTAATAAACATCTGCTGCATTGCCCGGGGCAGTCGATGATAGATTTTTATTAATTCATGGTATTTCTTTAGTCTCTTTGTCATTCTGGAATATACACCGTTTCAGGCTCGTTTGGAAATATATTCGTTCGCAGAAGCACTCTAAACGTGTTTCGCGGATGAAGGTCGCAAAGCAAATATCCGTAACGCGTGCTTGTAGCTTCTTTATAAACTTCCAAAAACTCCTTACGCTGATTCGGGAACATTTGATTGGCTAATACCCCAATTTGTGATACATCTCTACGTTGCGCGAATAAGACTAGATATTGCGTATTTAACGACACATCGCGCATGTATCTATTTTTGAAAAATAGATTCTGATTGATGAAGAACACGCTTATGTTAAGATGGTGGGAGTATACTGTAAATGTCTCGGCAAACGTTTTATCCATCTCCAACATGAGATCGTCAATTACAATGATTGTATGTTCAGTTCCCTTTAGCGAATTAACGTCATATACACCTTTGTGGAACAAAATATCATCTTGGTACTCGTTGAACACTGATTGATACGTCGAATAGCACCATATAACTTTATGCACAAATTTCGAGAACATCTCGCCCTTTTCTTTAATGATTTTAAGCATAAACACAGTTTTACCACATCCTGTAGGTCCAGATATAATACATGTGGATGGGCTCGTGAATCTGAATTTTTCTACAGAGTCCATTTCTAACACGTCACACTCCTAAGTGGGTCATTTACAAAATATTACAAATTTTGAGTGCTGATCCTTATATTTCTTCTCCCACAGAACCGACGATGAGGTAGAGCACCCTATCATTACGGATGACGATGACAGTGTAGTTGTGATCTCCTCCCCTGAACCCTCACCAGCGATACAGGTTGCACGTCCAAAGCGGAGGTATGAGAACCCCACATCAGGTATAAAGCGCCGAAATACGTACCTGTTGCAGCAGACCCCCAACCCTCAACCTCTTACGCAACAACCTCCCCAGCAGCAGCACCTAATATACCCCCTTATTCCGCCCCCCGTTCTGTTAAGTCTACAATAATAGATCCCCAACCCTCCTACGCAACAGGGCCCCCATCAGCAGCACCTAATATCCCTAATTCCGCCCCCCGTTCTGTTGAGGATGTTATTACGTTCGAGTTAGTGCGCCGCAGCCCCCACCCCCGCCTTGACTAGAAATCGGTATAGAGTCAGGGTCGACCCTAGAGCCCTGTATAGCAATGGAATTGAGCGCGGGATACGCAGGGTAGTACAGCGTATTATAGAGTTTGCTCTTCAGAATCGCGACGAGCGTGAGGTCAGGACGAGTCTGTCCTTTGGGTTCGGGTCAGATGACGGTGATGTAGACGATTATTGGGTGATAGTACCGTTAGACGTTTGGCTGCTGAAGATGTAGAATATATATTAGGGCGTATAATGCAAGCCGTCCAAAGTAGTATAGCCTTCAATATGGACAACTTCACGGTAAATATTGACCGTGTATTCCGTGTTGCGGGTCATAGTGCCATACCGTACACTCTTAACTTCAATTCTCCAACTATTTACCGAAGGCATATAAACGTCGATCGTGGTTGCGGCTTTATAGCAGTACTCTTAGCACGTATGTTTACTGTACAAAATACACGGACTCAAAAAATTTGGCTGCCTACGATCGTTGAGCGTGCCCGTAAACTAGCTGTAGACTGTGAACTTGAATTTGACTGTAATATGGGTCCTGAAGAGCTGAGAAAGGTAGAACAGGAAATGAATGTGCGCATAGTTATATTTGGTTTGGATGATCGCCGCCGGACTGTGTATGTTTTTAAAAGCTGTGTGAGAGATCGTACAAGGCCCCTACTTATTTTAGGATTGTCAGGAACAACGTATCTCCCCATCCGTAATATAAGGGGGCTTTACGCGAGTTATGACAAAAGTCGAAAATATGGGAGACATCATGATTTGTGTAAGGGGTGCCTCGAGTTTGCGGATGATATAGTGAGACATTGTAAAGAATGTCACATGGTATGTGAGCAGTGTAAAAGCACCAAATGTGAAAGCCGTGTAGTTGAGAAGAGAGACTGTGATGTGTGTAGACGCACATTTTTCAATAATAGCTGCTTTGATCTCCATAAATCAATTGGTACGTGCAGGAAAATGAGAATCTGTGAATGTGGTATGTTTCACACAATGGATAATTGGGGAAAATTTAAGCACAAGTGCGACGTAATTCACTGTCCTACATGCCAGGAGGAATATAAGGCGGATGGAGTAAAGCATGTGTGTTATATGAAAGATGCTAAGCCTAAAAATAACCCTTGTATAACTGTGTACTACGATATAGAAACATATACGAACGCTGAAACCAAAGAGGTAATTCCACATTTACTTGTGAGCCAGACCATCTGTGATGAGTGTATGGGTATCGAATGTGACGAGTGCCCCAAATGCGGTAAACGGACAAACGTTTTTAAAACGAATGTCAGCGATAGTCCTGTGAAACTATTTGTGTCCTATATTGTCAAGTTAGCCGACAAGTTCAAAAAAATGACTGTGTATATTCTCGCCCATAACGGGGCAAAGTTTGACACGCAGTTCCTTTATAAGGAGTTGCTTGAACACGAATCCTCTGAGATATTTACAGGTGATCCATTGAAAAGAGGCAACAAATTAATACAGATGCAGATAAGAGGCAATGTACAATTTAAAGATACTTTATTATTCACACCTTGTAAATTAGCAAAGCTACCCAAGGTGATGGGAGTAGCAGCTGAAGTTTCCAAAGGATACTTCCCATACACTTTCCTCACCAGCGAGACTTTAAACTACGTAGGCCCACCACCCCCCAAACATTATTTTGACTGCATGGATGAACGTGAAGACTTTGATCGATACTACGACAGTTTTAATGAAAGTAACCCTTATAATATAGCTGATGAATGTGAGCGTTATTGCGTGAATGATGTGCGCGTGCTTAGAGTATGTTTCCAGGCCTTTAGAAGTATGTACATAGCCCGTTTCAAATGCGATCCACTGCAAGTCGCAACCACCATCGCATCATTATGTTTTACGGTGTTCAAGAATAACTTCATGCCTAAAGACACCTTAGCCATTATTCACCGAAACAACCCCCGCAGTTACGGACACAAGGCTATTTACTGGCTCATACACCTGCAGCAACAAACAGGTGTATACATAAAGCACGCCCGCAACACGGGTGAAGTACCCATTAAGATTAATGGACGTGTTTTTTGGGTTGATGGGTTAAGTGAAAACCGTGTCACTGGTGTGAAGACTGTGTACTCCTTTAACGGTTGCTGGTGGCATGGATGCCCCCGTCCTGAGTGCGGAGTCACCGGAGATATCAACGGTAGGTCTCCTGCCGACTGTCTTGCATCGACCCGCACCCGCGATCAACTTATAGGATCACAGTTCACTCACAAAGTCTTGTGGGAGCATGAATATGATGCACGGATGGAGACAGACGATGTATACCGTGAGGAAATAAAAACGATCAAGCGTTCAATGGTGCTGGATCCTCTCAAATGTGGTGATAGCTTGTTTGGAGGACGTACAAATCCTTTCAGACTATACTTCCCACCTACGGAGGGCGTGAAGCTCCATTACTACGATTTCTGTTCTTTATACCCATACGTGATGAAGAGCATCCGTACCCCGTGGGCGCTCCTGAGAAACTGGTGGGGCCTAGCCTACCATCCATCAATGAATTTTCAAAAAATTTGAATGATCATTACTTTGGGCTCTCTTTCGTAGACGTACTCCCCCCACGCAATTTATGGATGCCGATCTTACCTGTCGTTATCGACGACAAGCTCATGTTTCCCCTGTGCGTGAAGTGCGCGGAAGAGGATAACGGCGAATGTAACCATATACCCCACCAGCGTAAGATCAGAGGCGTATATACAAGTCCTGAGCTGGCCCTAGCCGTACGCCATGGTTATAGAATACTGAAGATACACGAGGTGTGGAGGTTTCAGAAGCTCCCCAACCTTTTCACACCATATATAAACGCCTTTTTGAAGGATAAGGTTGAAGCATCAGGGTATCCGCGAGGAGTTGATACCGAAGATGAAAAGTCTGCCTATATTCAACGTTACCGCGACCGCGAAGGTATACAACTTGATCGTGTCCAAATTGTAAAGAATCCTGGCAAGCGCTTTAGTGCAAAATTGTGTCTAAACAGTCTATGGGGAAAATTTGCGCAGAATACCGGCAGAGGGAACATTCATTTGGCACAAAGTTATAGCGATGTCTGGGATTATGCCAATGCCCCCGATAAAGAGGTCATGGAGATCGTGAATGTAGGTAATACTTACGTAATAAAGTACAACAACACTGAATTTGCCACAGATACCTCAAGGGTTACAAACATACCTGTGGCGAGCTTCACAACAGCCTACGCCCGTATAAAACTTTGGGGTCTATTGCATTCTCTTGGGCGGAGAGTATTGTATGCCGATACAGATAGCGTGATATTCACAGAGAGGGAGGGTGATTACATGCCCGCTATTGGGGAGTTCCTCGGCGAGCTCACTGATGAGATCAAGGATGAGTATGGGGACGACGCATACGCCGACTCTTTTATCTCAACAGGACCTAAGACTTATGGGGTACGGGTCAGGGTAGGGGATGAAATGAAATATATCGTGAAGGCAAAGGGTATTACGCTCAACCATGCGAATCGGGAGGTTGTTAACTTTGAGTCGTTGAAGGATCTAGTATGTTTGGAACCTCACCAACTAATTGTAGGCACCCACAATTTTCGGGCGCAGAAGCTGGGAGGCGTGAAGGAACTTAGGGGTACGATGGTGTGCCGTAACACCTATAGGAAACGTTACCAGTTACCTGGCACCTATGATACCGTACCCTTTGGATACCAATGATGCTTCTAACTCACACGTCTTGTATATAATCGTATCTATTGTTATATATATATATATATATATATATAACTTGAATATCTCGAATCGTATTTGTAAATATATGAATATCTCAATAAATCAAATAGCGTTTCACTTTCTCCTGTGTGTGTGTGTGTGTGTGTGTGTGTGTGTGTGTGTGTGTGTGTGTGTAGGTGAAAGTTCTAAGCTCCGCCCACTGCGTGAGTCATGCTACTATCTGGGAGTCCCTGCGTGGTCAGTCGACCGCAGTAAGCCCGAGAGATCAGACGTGTATTCAGATCAGACGTATATTGAAATGGCTACCTTTAATATTGCTTGCACAACGTTTATGAAATGGTATTCAGTAAAGTGTGAGGATGTGGTGGATACCGAAAAACTTCCTATTCCCCCCTCCTATGCCTCTTTTAAACCACATTGGATTGTGCGAAGTTCCAAGATGTACAAATACTCTACGGATGTTCTGGTGAGACTGTTGAAGGCTTTCGTTGCACAGACGATGTGCTGAAGTATGCTGCAGGGCTAAACTTTATAAAGTCTCACATACACCGTGAAGTAAAAGAAACAACGCGTGCAGAAGAGAAGCAGCAGGTATGGATAATGAGCCTTGTGGATGGGTGGTGTGACAAGCGGTATTACGTCATGCTACACCATGTCGATTACTCATACCCTACGTCTGAAAATGTGAATCTCGTGATCATGGACAATCTTAGGTGTTTTTATCACTATATTAACGTATATCATGATGAGGTTCATAGTGAGGTTGTGGCTAGTGCCATGCGTGAGTTTTTAACAGATTTTAGAGACGAGTATCGTTTGATGGGTAGAAAGGAAAAATATGAGCATATGTTCCTCTCAAATAGTGCGCCGGAGTGTGGAGATGATTAGCGCCTAGTTCTTATCCAAAGTGCGTAGGCTGGTAGTGACGAAACGGAAAAACAAATATGTGCAACAATTCGAGTCGTACGAACATGCCCATTCACGTATCATCGAGTCAGCCGCCCGTCGAACCGTTCCTGCCTGTGCCTCACACGGCTCATAGTTATCTCAGAGCTTGAACCGAGTAGACGTGCGCTCCTCGAATACGATGGAACTTCCTTTGAGCAGCATTCTCAACGCCTCGTACGATGTGTCCGTGACGAAATCGTTGCGCGTGTTCAGGCGTAATTCCGGTACCATTAGCTATGTACTGGAAACGGAATGTAGACCGACAAACAAACGGGTTTATTTAAGTATCGAGGAGATGAATAGAATCTTTGTGATAGTTGATAAGTGGTGTGAAGATCGTTATAAAATACCTGCTAACGTAGGTACAAGAAGAGAGCAGATTAGTGACGCGCCCTCATACGCCGTTGTATGTACGTTGTGTATAAATAACGATCGGCCGTGCATTGATATAAGGCTGATGTGGAAGAATGCTTCTGATAATAACGCTCTTATTCCTACGCGAAACCGTTTCATCCTCGACAGAATGTTTGAAATCGTCGGATTCCGTAAACTGAAACCTATATTAGACGCGCGTGTTACGGATATGCTTTATTTTGATACAGTTCTTGAATACGCATACACTGCTCTGCTCGATGGGTTTACCGAGTGTAGGACTGGTGAGAATGGTCTAGTGCTGGATGTTTATTTAAAAAGTTTAGACTCTTTGAAATACCATGAACTTTGGTACAAAGCAATTGATCGGTACAAGGCTGAGCTCACCTACACCGTTCACCCTGAAGAACTATTTCTTTATATAACGCGCAGTTGCCGTAACGATTTAGAAGATTATTTCAATTGCCGTTATGTTGAGTGAAGAGTTCACGATTGAAAAGCTCGAGTCGGTAGAAATAAACCCTCGATTGGAAAAGCATTCTTATAAACTTGTGTTTAATAATGTAGCTAACGATGAACTCTTTGTGCGTGCTTTTGATTGTATTCTAGACGTATTTAAAGATGACTTGCCAACCGGTTGTAAAGTGGGGACAAAAATAGTACTGAACGATATGAAAGCCATTCATATCGAATACAGGTTTCCCTATACTTTAAGCGGTGAAATATTATTAAGCCGCATAGACTGCGTAATGCAGAGCAATAATGATGTAATTGTAAACTCGATTAAGACCGATTTTAGTATTTTGAAAAAAAGTGAATGTATATATATATATTTTGCTTGACGATTATACGCATATTTCTATTGATTTGTGTTATATATATATATATATATTTTGCTTGATATTTCTCCTGTACTGTTATGTACATATTGAAGTGTATATGAAATGTATATTTTATTTTATATATCACCATATTGTGTGTGTGTGTGTATATTCTCCTGTACTGTTATGTACATATTGAAATGTATATGAAATGTATATTTATTTGAAATGTATATTTATTTTATATATAATTATGTGTATATATTTCTGTTATGTACATATTGAAATGTATATGAAATGTATATTTTATTTTATATATATATATATCCATAATTGTGTGTATATATTTCTGTTATACGCATATTCCTCAAATGTATTGAAATGTATATTTTATTTATATATATATATATATATCCATAATTGTGTGTATATATTTCTGTTATACGCATATTCCTCAAATGTATATTTATTTTCTATATATTTATAATAAAAAGAATGATGCAATGTTGTTTATTGTTATGCCTTCTACTACCGGTATTCTGTATACAACAGGTATCTGGCAATATTTAGCCTTCTAAGCCAACTGGCTGATTAGGAGTCTATAATAGTGTATACAATGTATCTGCACTCAGCCAACTGGCTGATTAGGCGTATATAATAATAATGTATGCAATAATACTGCTAAAAAGAGGTATCTGACAACCAGCCAACTGGCTGATTAGGAGTCTATAATAGTGTATACAATGGTATCTGCAACTGTGGAATACATGGCGCTATCTGGCAACTCAGCCAACTGGCTGATTAGGCGATATAATAATAATGTATGCAATAATACTGCTAAAAAGAGGTATCTGACAACCAGCCAACTGGCTGATTAGGAGTCTATAATAATGTATACAATGGTATCGCGTATCTGGCAACTCAAGCCATTTACGCCAACTGGCTGTTTAGGAGCCTATAAAACAACGCCAGCCCGGCTGGAAGTCTTAATGTGCACTTGGCTCCTGCCAGGTGAACACCTCTCCTCCTTTCTCTCCTCCTTCTTTCTCTTGGGGATAACGCCGCCTCCAAGTTTTCCCCCTTCCCCCCTTTGCAACAACCCCCCTTTGCAACAACCCCCTTCCCCCTTTGCAACAACCCCACCCCCCTTTGCGACATTACATAATAACCTGCAACATTCCTGCACTCTCCCCTTTTGCGGCTATACTACTGGCGACGATCAACAACAACTGTGCAACACATAAATATGGTTCATAAAATTACTGTGGGCAGTCCACAGAAGTAAATTAGACGTTTGTCAGAAGAAGTTGGTACTTCACGAACATCTGTACATTTCATGATCATCTGTGCATCGTATACTTCGTAGCAAATTATACTTTTTCTCTTACAAAATTCATTCACAAGTGTCACTGACTAATGTTCAAAAACAAAACCTATTGGAATTCGTAACATGAGTGTTAGCAAAGCTAGAAGAAGATCCTAGGTTTTTCAAACACATTCACTTCGCTACAAGATTTTTACTTACCACAATTATTTAGTTTATCCCGTAAAAAAAAAATACTGCATTACTCCAAAGTCACAGTGGTTTCAGCAGGATTGAGCACCTCCACCCACTGCTTGTGAAACTCTCAACTTTTTGAGGAAGTATTTTTCCGGGCAACTAATCTCCCTTCATGAGCCAGTAGAATGGCTCCCATCTTCACCTGACCTCACTCTTCCTACCTTTTTATTTGTGGGGTTACATAAAAGGCAGGAGCTATTCTACCAAGCCAAAGACACTTGAAGACCTAAAGACCAAAGTCTATGATGTAATCAGGAACATCCCAGCTAAGCTATTTCCAAAAATTATATCAAACAATTGTGTGAGGTTGAATATGATGTAAGAAAAAAATGGTGATCACACTAAACATATTGTTTAATTAATGTTAATAAACTCGTACGTTTCAAGTACCTATTAAGTTTGTCTTTGTGTCTGGATTCCTTTCTCTTAGCTTAGAACATTTATTTAGAAATAGGGGCATTTTTGGGTGACACCTGGTGTGTGTCTATATATATATGTCCCGTAGCAGTAAACTCTACGGTCCAAACGAGTTCGTCTTTGACGAATTACGTTCTAATGTTAACACCGTTCTAATGTTGAAACCAAAATTCCTTACACCTGACATCACAGTGTGTGTAATCTTTCACACGCGGAGTACCCCTATAACACTGGTATGCATATGAAATTTTTTTTGTCTGCTGTGGGGTTTTTTCAACTCATATTATACAGTGTGTCCGTAAGTCATGGTGGGATTTTAAATAGCTATATTATTGCAACGAAACATGATAATGAGATGAAAAAAGGCAAATTGAAGAACAACTCTAAAAAATAACTTTGTTTAACGTAATTCGATATGGGCTCCTCTGGTAGCCCTGCAGACATCTAGGCGGTGATTCAATTCCAGCCACACACGCCCAGAACATCAGGAGTGACGGATGCGATAGCTTCCATGATTCGCTCGGGCAAGTGGATGAATATCCCTAATGGTACACTGTACACGCTTTGCTTGACGTAACCCTACAAATAAAAGTCCAAAGGTTCACCGGAGAGCGTGGAGGCCATGGCTTCCATCCTCCTCTTCCTATCCATCTCTGTGGAAATTTTTCATTAAGGAATTCTCGAACAACGTTGGCATAGTGCGGAGGAGCACCATCTTGCTGAAAAATGACATTATTGTCAATAAATTGGGGTACTGCAAAAATGTTCCAACATAGCGAGGTAGTTGTGTGCGTCACAGTGGGTTCCGCGAAGAAAAATGGGCCAATCACTCGATCTCGTGCTAGAGCACACACATTAACTTTCGGGCTATTACGCTCATGTTCAACATAGGCATGTGGACAGCCTAGACTAACTACGAGATAAAGGTTAAGCTTAGCCTAGACTAACTACAAGATACAACTTTGAGAGTTGTTCTTAAATTTGGCATTGTTTCATCTCATTATCATGTTTCGTTGCAATAATATAGCTATTTAAAATCCCACCATGACTTTACGGACACACTGTATAATTCGACCATGCTGAATTCGAAAATGACATTGGTTTTCCTCAATCAGGTCAGGTTTTTTCTCTATTGGTCATTTATTATAAGTCCAATTTTATCCCCAAATTTATTGATTTTTTTAGCTTAAACACCTTAGATACGAGTAATATTATAAGAACACTCGTGAAAAATGAAAACATTGTGTGAATAAATACTTTTATTCATACAATGAATATGGAAAAAAGTTTATTGAGGAGGAATGAAGTTTTTTTTGGCTTTCGTCTGTGTTTTTCTTCGGGCACGTCTCGCTTCAAACACCAGCAATAGTCCGCCAGCATATTGATATCCCAGTTTCCCTGTACCCCTCTTCATTATTTTGATATCTTGGTGAAATCGTTCCCTGTTCCTCACTATAATCCCCGCAATTTTCAGGAAAATAGTCCAAGTGGGACCACAAAAAGTGCACTTTTATGGACATGCGCGACCCATGAGCTTTGAAAGCTTTCATCAAGTTTTCGACAACGGACTCGTATTCTGGACTTCTACGCTTGCCAAGAAAATCAGTGACAACTGATTTGAATGCCTGCCAGGCATTCTTCTCAGTTGGAGTCATTGCGTTTTCGAACTGAGTATCCTTGATCAAAGTTCGAATTTGAGGACCATCAAAAACCCCAGCATTTAGTTTAGCATCAGATATATGAGGAAATTTACTCTCGAGATATCGGAATGCTGAACCCTCCTTATTCATTGATTTGATGAAATTTTTCATCAAGCCCAGCTTAATATGAAGTGGTGGGAGCAAAATTTTTGTTGGTGGTACAAGGGGCACTGAAACGACATTATGCGACCCAGGTTCAAAATTCTCTCTGGATGCCCATTCACGCTGTGCATAGTGCTTCTCATCCGCTCGGCTATCCCATTTGCAGAGGAAACATGGGTATTTCGTGTATCCCCCTTGCATTCCCAATACAAATGCCACAATCTGAAAAAAAATGAAAATATTTAAAGAATTTAGAGAATTGTTCTATCAGATAAAAAAATCTATGCATTGGACTGTATCACTTCTGTGGGGAAGTTAAGTGTTCTTATACGCTCTCAAATAACCTTTGGAAAAACAACATAGTCAATAGCAATAGTTTACTTATGATATTAGTATTACCTTCAAATCTCCACAGATCCTCCAGTTATGTTGGTCGTATACGAGAGCATCCAGTAAAATTTTCATGTTATCGTAGCTCTCGGTAAGTTGTATAGAATGTGCTACAGGGACTGATGCAACCCTATTCCCAATGTTGAGAAGTACTGCTTTCAAACTTCGTTTAGACGAGTCTATAAATAGCCTCCATTCTGATGCGTTATATGGCAGGCCCAAGGATTCGATTAGCCCCTCAACATTGCAGCAGTACACTAAGGAAGAGTTATTTTCGTGCACTGCAAAAAACTTGCGGAATTCTTCCTCTCGTTTCCTATACCAGGAGAATGTTGTTCCCGGAGCCAGCAAGTTGTCCTCTCGAAGTCGTGAGCCCAAGATCTCGGCAGCTAATTTGGGAAGTCCTAAATCCCTGGTAAGATCATTAAGTTTGGAGTGGTTGAGAGGCCTCGGCTCATTTGAAGCGGTATTTTGAGGTATATACGACTGGGACTGGTCATTGGCATTGGTCATTGATTCATCATCAGAATCATCGAAGTCCAGGGTTTGAGGTGGGTCGGGTATTGGAATTCCAGGACCATGGGGTACAGGTCTCATAGCAGAAGGAATGTCAGGGTATACAAAAATGTGTTTATTCTTCTTGTTAACTCCTGAAAATAGAAACACAGAAACATGGATATAAAACTTGCATATGAAATAGAAGAAGCATTCAGACAGTGGCGGCTCGTGAGGGAAGGCTGCGGTCTGTAAGATATGAAATAGGTCGATGGAGTCTGTATATTTCTTTCTTTTCATTCATATTGTCCCTTCGGGGACAATATGAATGAAAAAGAAAGAAAATATACAATCATTGTATATGTAAATGTAACTTGTATAACAATATGTATGTGTAAATGTATTTTCTATAAACAATATGTATATGTAAATGTATGATTACCATTATGGTGAATATATGCTATATATGGTGAATATTATATTATGGTGAATATTATGTCAAGTTTCATACGAGGATTTCAAAATATTTAAGAAAAATAAATTTATAAGCCCACCTTGGAGGTTTGTCATGCAGAAATAGCAATCTGTCACGTGATCCTTTCCTTCTCTCCAAATCATGGGAATTCCAAAAGGCAAAGATTTCGCTCTGCCTTTGATCCATCTTCTCAAATTTTCAATGCACGTCTTGCAGCACGTATGAGGGGTGAAATTTTTGTCCTGGTCCCCTAGCTTAATTCCAAAGTATGCTCTATACATTGTCTTCACAAATTTAGTGATTTGGGACTGGTTATTTGGCATGGTAACCGTCCCACATATGTAGCAGAATCTACTGGGATCATTTTTACATGCTCTATTCATTATGAAATATTTTATCTATATGCCTGAAAAGTAAAAAAAGATATTATACAAGTGAAACAAGTGATGATAGATGTTACTGTTCCAATTCCGCTTTGACAAAATCACGAAACATTCTATTTTACTTATGAGGCCATAGCCGGATAACCTGAGCTGATGAGAAAAACGGATTGCAGATTCGAAATTCAGCAGGAAACACTCTATAAGAATCACTTACAAAACCCTTGACAGCAAAATTGATGCATACCAGTGTAATCAACCCTTGTAATCCGTCAGCATCACGCCACAAGGCGAGCGTCTGTAAACATTTCATTTTTCATTCTTTTGATTAGTTAAGTTTTACTAAAATTTCTTTGCCATGCCCATAGATAAAGTATAATTGTGTCAACCTATATACCGACCCTCCCGAAACCCCGCAAAAGAGTGGCACTCACTTCGCCGTAGCCCCGCCTACCCGAGTCTATAAAAGCCCTGAAAGAATCAAGAGCAACGCTCTCTCTGCCCGTGGCTCAGCCGCGTCTTTATCCCTCCGGATTGCCCCTGTGGCTACATCCTTTGTGATAGTTTTGTGAAGTGATACGCCTTTACCGTATAAATGTTGCTTCTGCTGTAGTCTGTAACATTAAGGAATTAAACAAACAAATTTACTCGTACTCTTAAACGTATTAATGAAATAATAAAAAAGCCGAGGAACGTGGTTGTTTCCATTCACCGTGAGGTTTGCTGGATGCACGTGGTCGCAAATTATAGACCTCCCTTCGAGGAGGGGTTAGTCAAGGTTATTCGAGGGTGATCTTCCTTGACGACGTAGCTAACCGAGATAAGAGTGATAAAGAAGAATTTACAATTATTATGGAAAGTAGTGTAAGCTCAGGAACGCTTGACGTTTTAAATGGTCGAAAGCCCTACGGATAAAATTCCGTCTACCCAACGAGGGGACCATGTCAGTCACCGGATTCAGGCCATTGTTAACTTCAACACTCGTGCAGAGAGCCCGCACGACATTAGAGGCCCCACCGAGACGTTTTAGTAAAACCCGTCGTTCATCAGTGACTTCATGGAATTTATTTAATTCATTCCATCGTCGATTTTTACCCCTTTAATCAACGTTTGTCTACTTGGAAATTTTTCCATTGAAATTTCCTGTATGATCAACCGTTCGACCGTTTTCCCGGCGACGATCTTCAACGTGTGCCTCGTTTCTCTTGATGACGTCATGGTTGCGGATGACGTCATCTCTTCCTTCAACACACACCACTGACGCATGACCTTCAAATCGAGAGGATGTAGTCTCGTTTATGGATCGAGTTTTTAAATATTTACTACTACTATTAACTTTTATGATTATTCCTTTGAAGAGTGAACCAGTGAAGTGACTTCAAACACTTAATCAATTTTCTTAATTATAATTTTTTATTTAATCAGAGTAATTTTAATGAAATGTTGGATAGTGTAATACGCACTACAGAACTAATTACACGTTGCCAGTTATTACCGTATTGATGTTTCCCTAAATTTTAAACCTGTTTTATAAAGAATCTGCATTTTAGATTAGTTTATTAATTAACATCATTCCAGACTGTGTTGTGGGAAATGAGTGCGATCAGTCACAATACTGATATATATATATATAAAACGCATTTTTTTATTTTTTTTAGTAGTACCAGGTTAGGTTTTTATTTTTTAATTTAAATTTTTTTTTTCATTAATTTTCGTGACAATGTATGTTTATTGGTGTTATACTGTAACCCTTTTTTCTAGTGTGATTTTGAGCTCGTCTGACAGATTTTTGACCCTTGCCAACGAGACTTCAGTGTTGGGAGATTCGAAAAAAAAATTACTCGTCGATTGCTGCTTCCGGATTTACAGCAGAATCGCTCAATTTTGCTCTCCTACGTTATCTCTTAACTATATAAATAAAACAAAATTGTCTTATTGTTTATCTCATTTTTTTCTCTCAATTAATTTTATTCAAAATACTTAGAATTTGTTCAATTTTTTCTCATTTCTTGTCTTCTACATGGTTATTTTTGCTCTACACACACACTTTCGTGACAACGACACGTGTTAGGATTAACAATGTCCAAACCATTACCCCCCGTGAAGTACACTAATGTTGATATTGTAACTCCCTCTTCAATACTGAAACGTACAATTGATGTCCCTCATTTTCGTGGTCGCGTCAATACTAAATTTGTAGAACTCCGCCTTCAGGAGTGGTTCGGTAAAATTGACGAATCCTTTAGGGGTTGTCAGGCATCAGACGTCGAAAAAATCGGTTTAGCTTTAGAAACTTGTGACACAAATTCCGGTGACGCCGCGTGCGTCCGTACTTTTCTTATTAATTGGTCAAATGGACTAGTATATTATTTCTCTTGGGTAGAATTTAAACGTAATTGGTATGTAATATATAAAGGTCTGCATGAAATGAAACCACAGAATATTGTGACCGGCAGGGATCCGTCAAATGGTTAGTTGACGTTAAAAGTATAAAAGACAACAGAACACGCCAGCTCTGGCTTTTCCTTCATTCCCTTGTTCATGAGTCATATCGCTCCCTTTTACTTTGCGCGAGAACGCGTCTCCCGATAATGTTGTTTCGGTAGAGAATCGGAGCGATTCCATTGACCCTTCTGCTCTGGGTAAAAAGGCATTTAATGTACCTTATTCTGCCCCACTTTCTCAGTCTAATTCCTCTTTGAGTTCTGTACATTCGGAATCTTCCAAAAGTTATTATTTTATCCCCGAAATCGATTTCAAACTCCGTTCTCCAAAAGAATTAGAACTCACAGCCTCTCCTGATGATGATTTTTGTGATGCATCTTGTGACAGTGTTTGTGATGCTAATGTTGAAAACAGTAACGACAACAATGAAATTGTTGATTTATGTAATTATAAAGGCACTTCTGTTGAAAATCTTTATAATGAAACTTTTGTTGAAAATCAGATTTGATTTGATTCTGATCATGGTCAGGACAACCATGTTGGTCCCGATGGCCATGATTTGTACAATGATTTAGACACTGCTCCTCAAATGGATAGTAATTTTAGTCATTCGGACAGTGATGCCACTGATTCGGTTAGTTCAATTGATATACTGTAGTTCATTCAGTGAATTTTGGTCAAGAAGATCTTGTTTTTGGTTTAGACTTTAGATGGATCAGATATCCATGCATGTCCCAAAGAGGACGCGAATTGTGTCACTGATATTGTTTTTGATTCAGATGGATCAGATATCCATGTATGTCCTAAGGAAGACGCGAATCCTATTACTAATATTGTTTTAGATGGTCAGGGTGACCATGTTTCTGATAACTTTTTTCCACAGGACTCTAATTGTCTTGAATTTGGTCATGATGACCGTCATCTTGTTTCAGATGATGTTTTTTCTGCTGCAGGAGCAGTTGGGGGAGATGCCCCGCAAGGTCCTGTAGGCGAGTCACTTTTTACGAATGGTTGTAATGATTTCGATAATCATTGTGATATTTATGATGACAGTAACCATGTGGTAACTAATCGATCATGTCCCAATGACTTCTTGTTAAATTCCGTTAATTTGTGTTTTGAGCAGTGTGGCAAGCAATCTTCTCCTAAAGAGCAAAATGCTCACGTAAAGACGTATTGTCCATTTCAGACGTCCGATTCCCTTGATTGCAATATTCCAAATTGTGATTTTTCTCCCAATACTCCAACCCCGCGCGAAACCATCGATGACGCGGACGAAGTATGTTCTCATGTGTCAGAGACGCCTTCTTGGGCTCATGAAATGGTGCTTTTTGACGAGAGCTCACAAATGTTCATGAAAACTTCTGTCAACAACCAAGCAGTTTTGGCTCTTGTTGAAGACTGCTGTCAGGCGAATTTTATTAAACAACACGTACACAAGAAGTTACTAAAGATGGCCAGGGAAAAATTCGATTTGCGTTCCCGTTTGACCTGCATTGATGATGGTTGGGAAGAATACAGTACCGGGGAAATTATTCTTCCTATTGAGTTTGATTCAGTCCCTTATCTGACCCCATTTGTGGTCCTATCTGAAGGAGACTAAGATGGAGATTTAATCCTGGGGATGAATTTCTTTATTACGCACGATTTTTAAGTGGCCGATAGATAAGCAGGCCTAATTCGAGGAGAAAACCCACCCTTCGAGTATGTTTGTCACCCCTATTCTTCGGTCTTTTCTGCTGAGGGTGAAAGACTCGTTTCAGAGAGCCCGACGGACTCCCTGCAACCAGTTCAAAATAAATAGGAACTGCTACCAGATGGGGAAGATTCTTCATCAATTGTCAATTGTTCCGTTCTAGTTCCGACGAACGAAGAACTAGAAAGCCAACATACTTTTGGAAATTTTGAGTATGAAGACTCGAATGTCTTCACAGTAGACCCCTGTGACTCCATCGAAAGCGAGTCACTCCCCTCCCTTACAGTTAGGCCGAAACTTGAAGTTCCCACTGTTTCGGCTATTCCAAATGCAACTGAAGACTCATCTCCTTTGAGGTCCGATTTGGTCATTTCGCTTAAATCCCTATTTAAGAAAGATGACTTGATTCTCTTTTCAAAGGCAGAGGATTTTCCACCCAATTCCGAGGTTAAGCCCATAGGTGCCGGGAGCGAACCCGAACCTACTCCACCGTCGGAAGTTGTACGCACGGAGGGGCAAGCGCGGAATGTCCCTCAGTACCATAACATGGTCGTTCCATCGATCATCCTCATGTTTCTTCCGCAAATTCATGTTTTCGCCTTTTTTGCCTTCTACTTTACAAATGTTACTCTTTGGCTCTTCCTGGATCATCTTCTGAAACCAGTGAAAGCCATTCTTCTAAATCCCGATACACCACCTCCTTTTTGAGTGAGCAAGGCTCACATGGTCAGTCCACCGCTTCCCGGCATGTTGCGAATCCCGTTAACTGTATGACCAACATATCCGATCGCATTACAACCTAACCACGCGCCTAATCTATCTTGCTCCGTATGTTCGTGAAATTTACTCGTATGACCGAACATACCCTAAATGTAGGTTAAGCGGATGTTTTCCTTTAGTCTTAAGAGAACTATACAGAACCCTATAATTCCATGCATGTTCAGTTCAGTATAGTTTAAAGTAATTTTAAATTTAAGAAAGAAAAAAATTAATAATATTTAGGCTTAATTTTTTTCCTATTTAACTCATCCTGAGTAAATTATCGTTGACTTGTTCTTATAACCTGTGAGGTAGCAAACAAAATTATAACCAATTTTAACCCTCCACTAGAACGTCATTTACCCTTTCTAATAATTCTGTTACACCAGTCTAATATTACTAATTACACTGGTGCCAATAATCCAGCAGGGTTGCAACACCTTAAACAGAAATAAAATAAAAAAACTAATTACATAATCACACCCTCACCAACCCGTTCTCACCTATGCCCCGTCAAATCGTCAAATGAAATACTTATCCGAATTTGTACATTTTTCTACAAACACTCGCGTAATCCTTGGCATACTTATTGGTAAGTCCATTATTCATGTCCTCCTTTTATCATACAAACTTTAGCCTAAAATCATTGGCTACCATGATAAATTATGGTTAATTGCAGGTAACTGCTTGATATTTACTCTGGATTATTTGAATTCATTTAATCGTCATTGCGGCTTATTACTCTATGTATAATCTAGCCTGTTGCCTTTATTAAGTTATTTTAACCATCCTCTAAGCTAATCCGTTCTTCAAAATTTCATAATTCACCACTGACCGCTAAGGATTTAGTTCTTCTCGAGATGAACCTATTACTTTCATATTCTACACATTACTGTACTTACCCACTCAGCTATACCCACTTATTACCCATATTTATACATACGTATACGCAATTACGTATAACTTCAACTATAAATCCCTTTTCCCCATTTTGAGCATACCACCAACCACTTCCACTATGTACCTAATACACATAAATACACACTTGATCCCAGGTCTATACATCGTCTATTGCATAATCCTATCTTCCTTCTCTCTGTATATTCTTAATGGTTAACAACATCTAAGTATCTAAAACTGTAACTAAATAAATTTTTATGTTTTCGCTAAATTAAATTTACTTTTCTTTAAGTAAATTCTAATATTTTATACCAACTTATTCATACTTGCAGTACGTTTACAATTCTGCGATCGTTCTCCCACCGCTGAAGACTCCATCTACCAATAAAATTTAATTCGATTTTGCCTACCATAGTAAACAGGGTTAGTTTATTAACTGTACAGTCATAGTAACTTTGGAAATTCTCCCTCTATCAGTTTTAACGGATTAAATTCCACTTCAAATAGTTATAGAAATTGGAAATTTCTGGACCTTAAAATTTAAATTTCCCTTTTACCAACTAGTCATTATGTTAGTATTGTTCCACCTAAATTTACCCTAATCCAGGTAATCCTTCCGAAGTTACTACGGTTCAGTAGGAAATCTTGTACTGTAACGTTAGGCAAACTTAAAAGTTAACTCAAATTAGATTCAATCCCGTAATTGGAACTTTACCTACAATAAGAAGGTCAAAATGCCAGTAACAGCTTAGATGGTTCATTAGATTATAAGATTGTTTATTTAGTATGATTGCCACAATTGACCATACTTGTAATTTTTTTTTAATCGTAACAACTTCGAACTTTATCAAACCTCGTCATTATAATATTTCCAGTTATAATTCCGTCATTACAATCCAAATACTATAGACCTTGACCTTTTAATTCACTTAATGTGATTTTAAAATATGTGCTTTTCTCTAAATTTTTAATTAATACAGTTATCATTCTTCCCACTAAATCGCCTTAATTAGACCATTCCGAAATTGTCACCTCTCCATTGTTCATGTTTTTATTAGTTACTTAGCTTGTAATTTTACTTTTTTACCATAGCTTAATGTCCGTCTAGTTCATGGGTCGGGGAACTTTTTTGGGTATTACCCAAAAATCTATTTGAGTAAAATGAAATTACCCCCAGACTTCAAAGTAAACAAAAACAAGCCAATTGCTCTTAAAATTGTGCATATGGTGTCTCTCATACCGCACGCATTACCCCAAAAAATTTTAAATTTACCCCATTTGGGGTAATTTACCCATGTTCCCCGACCACTGGACTCTAGTTGTATTCTTTCGTCATGTGTCACTTCCAGATAAGGGGAGGCAATGTCCCGTAGCAGTGAACTCTACGGTCCAAACGAGTTCGTCTTTGACGAATTACGTTCTAATGTTAAGACCGTTCTAATGTTGAAACCCAAAATTCCTTAGACCTGACATCACAGTGTATGTAATCTTTCATACGCGGAGTAACACCCTGTATTCACCCCTTGTAATCCGTCAGCATCACGCCACAAGGCGAGCGTCTGTAAACATTTCATTTTCCATTCTTTTGATTAGTTAAGTTTTCCTAAAATTTCTTTGCCATGCCCATAGATAAATTATAATTGTGTCAACCTATATACCGACCCTCCCGAAACCCCGCAAAGAAGTGGCACTCACTTCGCCGTAGCCCCGCCTACCCGAGGCTATAAAAGCCCTGAAAGAATCAAGAGCGACGCTCTCTCTGCCCGTGGCTCAGCCGCGTCCCTACCCCTCCGGATTGCCCCTGTGGCTACATCCTTTGTGATAGTGTGATACGCCTTTACCGTATAAATGTTGCTTCTGCTGTAGTCTGTAACATTAAGGAATTAAACAAAAAAATTTACTTCTACTCTTAAACGTATTAATGAAATAATAAAAAAGCCGAGGAACGTGGTTGTTTCCATTCACCGTGAGGTTTGCTGGATGCACGTGGTCGCAAATTATACACCTCACTTCGAGGAGGGGTTAGTCAAGCTTATTCGAGGATGATCTTCCTTGACGACGTAGCTAACCGAGATAAGAGTGATAAAGAAGAATTTACAATTATTATGGAAAGTAGTGTAAGCTCAGGAACGCTTGACGTTTTAAATGGTCGAAAGCCCTACGGATAAAATTCCGTCTACCCAACGAGGGGACCATGTCACCGAATTCAGGCCATTGTTAACTTCAACACTCGTGCGGAGAGCCCGCACGACATTAGAGGCCCCACCGAGACGTTTTAGTAAAAGCCGTCGTTCATCAGTGACTTCATGGAATTTATTTAATTCACTCCATCGTCGATTTTCACCCTTTCAATCAACGTTTGTCTACTTGGAAATTTTTCCATTGCAATTTCCTCTATGATCAACCGTTCGACCGTTTTCCCGGCGACGATCTTCAACGTGTGCCTCGTTTCTCTTGATGACGTCATGGTTGCGGATGACGTCATCTCTTCCTTCAACACACACCACTGACGCATGACCTTCAAATCGAGAGGATGCAGTCTCGTTTATGGATCGAGTTTTTAAGTATTTACTACTACTATTAACCTTTATGATTATTCCTTTTATGAGTGAACCAGTGAAGTGACTTCAAACACTTAATCAATTTTCTTAATTATCATTTTTTATTTAATCAGAGTAATGTTAATTAACTGTTGGATAGTGTAATACGCTCTACAGAACTAATTACACGTTGCCAGTTATTACTGTATTGATGTTTCCCTAAATTTTAAACTTGTTTTATAAAGAATCTGCATTTTAGATTAGGTTATTAATTAACATCATTCCAGACTGTGTTGTGGGAAATGAGTGCGATCAGTCACAATACTGATATATATATATATAAAAACGCATTTTTTATTTTTTTAGTAGTACCAGGTTAGGTTTTTATTTTTTTAAACTTAAATTTTTTTTTCATTAATTTTCGTGACAATGTATGTTTATTGGTGTTATACTGTAACCCTTTTTTCTAGTGTGATTTTGAGCTCGTCTGGCAGATTTTTAACCCTTGCCAACGAGCCTTCAGTGTTGGGAGATTCGAAAAAAAAAAAATAACTCGTCGATTGCTGCTTCCGGACTTACCGCAGTCGCTCAATTTTGCTCTCCTACGTTATCTCTTAACTATATAAATAAAAAAATTGTTTTATTGTTTCTCATTTTTTCCTCTCAATTAATTTTATTCAAAATACTTAGAATTTGTTCCATTTTTGTTCTCATTTCTTGTCTTTTACTTGGTTATTTTTGTTTTACACACACACTTTCGTGACAACGACACGTGTTAGGATTAACAATGTCCAAACCATTACCCCCCGTGAAGTACACTAATGTTGATATTGTAACTCCCTCTTCAATACTGAAACGTACAATTGATGTCCCTCATTTTCGTGGTCGGGTCAATAATAAATTTGTAGAACCCCGCCTTCAGGAGTGGTTCGGTAACATTGACGATTCGTTTAGGGGTTGTCAGGCATCAGACGTCGAAAAAATCCGTTTTGCTTTTGAAACGTGTGACCCAAATTCCGGTGACGCCACGCGCGTCCCTACTTTTCTTATTAATTGGTCAAATGGGCTAGTATATTATTTCTCTTGGGTAGAATTTAAACGTAATTCGTATGTAATATATAAAGGTCTGCATGAAATCACAGAATATTGTGACCGGCAGGGATCCGTCAAATGGTTAGTTGACGTTAAAAGTATAAAAGACAACAGAACACGCCAGCTCTGGGTTTTCCTTCATTCCCTTGTTCATGAGTCATGTCGCTTCCCTTTACTTTGCGCGAGAACGCGTCTCCCGATAATGTTGTTTCGGTAGAGAATCGGAGCGATTCCATTAACCCTTCTGGTCTGGGTAAAAAGGCATTTAATGTACCTTATTATGCCCCACTTTCTCAGTCTAATTCCTCTTTGAGTTCTGTACATTCGGAATCTTCCAAAAGTTATTATTTTATCCCCGAAATCGATTTTAAACTCCGTTCTCTAAAAGAACTAGAACTCACAGCCTCTCCTGATGACGATTTTTGTGATGCATCTTGTGACAGTGTTTGTGATGCTAATGTTGAAAACAGTAACGACAACAATGATATTGTTGATTTACGTAATTATAAAGGCACTTCTGTTGAAAATCTTTATAATGAAACTTTTGTTGAAAATCAGAATTTATTTTATTCTCATCATGGTCAGGACAACCATGTTGGTCCCGATGGCCATGATTTGTACAATGATTTAGACACTGCTTCTCAAATGGATAGTAATTTTAGTCATTCGGACATTGATGCCACTGATTCGGTTAGTTCAGTTGATATAACTTAGTTCATTCAGTGAATTTTGGTCAAGAAGACCTTGTTTTTGGTTTAGATGGATCAGATATCCAAGTATGTCCTAAGGAAGACGCGAATCTTATTACTAATATTGTTTTAGATGGTCAGTGTGACCATGTTTCTGATAACGTTTTTCCACAGGACCCTAATTGTTTTGAGTTTGGTCATGATGACCGTCATCTTGTTTCAGATGATGTTTTTTCTGCTGCAGTAGCAGTTGGGGGAGATGCTCCGCAAGGTCCTGTAGGCGAGTCAGTTTTTACGAATGGTTGTAATGATTTTGATAATCATTGTGATGTTTATGATGACAGTAACCGTGTGGTAACTAATCGATCATGTCCCAATGACTTCTTGTTAAACTTTGTTAATTTGTGTTTCGAGCAGTGTGGCAAGCAATCTTCTCCTAAAGAGCAAAATACTCAAGTAAAGACGTATTGTCCATTTCAGACGTCCGATTCCCCTGATTGCAATGTTCCAAATTGTGTTTTTTCTCCCAATACCCCAACCCCGCGCGAAACCATCGATGACGCGGACGAAGTATGTTCTCATGTGTCAGAGACGCCTTCTTGGGTTCATGAAATGGTGCTTTTTGACGAGAGCTCAAAAATGTTCATGAAAACTTCTGTCAACAACCAAGCAGTTTTGGCTCTTGTTGAATACTGCTGTCAGGCGAATTTTATTAAACAACACGTATACAAGAAGTTACTCAAGATGGCCAGGGAAAAATTCGATTTGCGTTCCCGTTTCACCTGCATTGATGATGGTTGGGAAGAATACAGTACCGGGGAAATTATTCTTCCTATTGAGTTTGATTCAGTCCCTTATCTGACTCCATTTGTGGTCCTATCCTAAGGAGACTGGGATGGAGATTTAATCCTGGGGATGAATTTCTTTATTACGCACGATTTTTATGTGGCCGATAGAGAAGCAGGCCTAATTCGAGGAGAAAACCCACCTTTCGAGTATGTTTGTCACCCCTATTCTTCGGTCTTTTCTGCTGAGGGTGAAAGGCTCGTTTCAGAGAGCCCGACGGACTCCCTGGAACCAGTTCAAAATAAATAGGAACTGCTACCAGATGGGGAAGATTCTTCATCAATTGTCAATTGTTCCGCTCTAGTTCCGACGAACGAAGAACTAGAAAGCCAACATACTTTTGGAAATTTTGAGTATGAAGACTCGAATGTCTTCACAGTAGACCCCTGTGACTCCATCGAGAGCGAGCACTCCCTTCCGTTACAGTTAGGCCGAAACTTGAAGTTCCCAGTGTTTCGGCTATTCCAAATGCAATTGAAGACTCATCTCCTTTGAGTTCCGATTTGGTCATTTCGCTTGAATCCCTATATTTAAAGAAGATGACTTGATTCTCTTTTCAAAGGCAGAGGATTTTCCACCCAATTCCGAGGCTAAGCCCATAGGTGCCGGGAGCGAACCCGAACCTACTCCACCGTCGGAAGTTGTACGCACGGAGGGGCAAGCGCGGAATGTCCCTCAGTACCATAATATGGTCGTTTCATCGATCATCCTCATGTTTCTTCCGCAAATTCATGTTTTCGCCCTTCTTGCCTTCTACTTTACAAATGTTACTCTTTGGCTCTTCCTGAATCCTCTTCTGAAACCAGTGAAAGCCATTCTTCTAAATCCCGATACACCACCTTCTTTTTGAGTTAGCAAGGCTCGCATGGTCAGTCCACTGCTTCCCGGCATGTTGCGAATCCCGTTAACCGTATGACCAACATACCCGATCGCATGACAACCTGACCACGCGCCTAATCTATCTTGCTCCGTATGTTCGTGAAATTTACTCGTATGACCGAACATACCCTAAATGTAGGTTAAGCGGATGTTTTCCTTTAGTCTTAAGAGAACTATACAGAACCCTATAATTCCACCCATGTTCAGTTCAGTATAGTTTAAAGTAATTTTAAATTTAAGAAAGAAAAAATTAATAATATTTAGGCTTAATTTTTGGAGCTATTGAAGAATAGGGACCCCAGCATTCTTTAGTTAGCTTTATAAGGCTAACTAACGAAACTATCACGAGCTAACCTAACCAATCGTTAGGTTAGGTCGTGATAGTTTCGTTAGTTAGCCTTATAAAGCTAACTAAAGAAGGCTGGGGTCCCTATTCTTCAATAGCTCCTAATTTTTTTCCTATTTAACTCATCCTGAGTAAATTATCGTTGACTTGTTCTTATAACCTGTGAGATAGCAAACAAGATTATAACCAATTTTAACCCTCCACTAGAACGTCATTTTCCCTTTCTAATAATTCTGTTACACCAGTCTAATATTACTAATTACATAATCACACCCTCACTAACCTGTTCTCACCTATGCCCCGTCAAATCGTCAAATGAAATACTTATCCGAATTTGTACATTTTTCTACAAACACTCGCGTAATCTTGGCATTCTTATTGGTAAGTCCATTATTCATGTCCTCCTTTTATCATACAAACTTTAGCATAAAATCATTGGCTACCACGATAAATTATGGTTAATTGCAGGTAACTGCTTGATATTTACTCTGGATTATTTGAATTCATTTAATCGTCATTGCGGCTTACTACTCTATGTATAACCTAGCCTGTTGCCTTTATTAAGTTATTTTAACCATCCTCTAAGCTAATCCGTTCTTCAAAATTTCATAATTCACCACTGACCGCTAAGGATTTAGTTCTTCACGAGATGAACCAATTACTTTCATATTCTACACATTACTATACTTACCCACTCAGCTATACCCGCTTATTACCCATATTTATACATACGTATACGCAATTACGTATAACCAACTATAAATCCCTTTTCCCCATTTTGGGCATACCACCAACCACTTCCACTATGTACCTAATACACAAATACACACTTGATCCCAGGTCTATACATCGTCTATTGCATAATTCTATCTGTATATTCTTAATGGTTAACAAAATCTAAGTATCTAAAACTGTAACTAAATAAATTTTTATGTTTTTACTAAATTAAATTTACTTTTCTTTAAGTAAATTCTAATATTTTATACCAACTTATTTGTACTTGCAATACGTTTACAATTCTGCGATCGTTCTCCCACCGCTGAAGACTCCATCTACCAATGAAATTTAATTCGATTTTGCCTACCATAGTAAACAGGGTTAGTTTATTAACTGTACAGTCATAGTAACTTTGGAAATTCTCCCTCTATCAGTTTTAACGGATTAAATTCCACTTCAAATAGTTATAGAAATTGGAAATTTCTGGACCTTAAAATTTAAATTTCCCTTTTACCAACTAGTCATTATGTTAGTATTGTTCCACCTAAATTTACCCTAATCCTGGTAATCCTTCCGAAGTTACCACGGTTCAGTGGGAAATCTTGTACTATAACGTTAGGCAAACTTAAAAGTTAACTTAAATTAGATTCAATCCCGTAATTGGAACGTTACCTACAATAAGAAGGTCAAAATGCCAGTAACAGCTTAGATGGTTCATTAGATTATAAGATTCTTTATTTACTATGATTGCCACAATTGACCATACTTATAATTTTTTTTTAATCGTAACAACTTCGGACTTTATCAAACCCCGTCATTATAATATTTCCAGTTATAATTCCCTGTCATTACAATCCAAATAGACCTTGACCTTTTAATTCATTTAATGTGATTTTAAAATATGTGCTTTTCTCTAAATTTTTAATTAATACAATTATCATTCTTCCCACTAAATCGCCTTAATTAGACCATTCCGAAATTGTCACCTCTCCATTGTTCATGTTTTTATTAGTTACTTAGCTCGTAATTTTACTTTTTTACCCTGGCTTAATGTCCGTTTAGTTGTATTCTTTCGTCATGTGTCACTTCCAGATAAGGGGAGGCAGTGTCCCGTAGCAGTAACCTCTACGGTCCAAACGAGTTCGTCTTTGACGAATTACGTTCTAATGTTAAGACCGTTCTAATGTTGAAACCCAAAATTCCTTACACCTGACATCACAGTGTGTGTAATCTTTCATACGCGGAGTAACTCCCTGTAATCACCCCTTGTAATCCGTCAGCATCACGCCACAAGGCGAGCGTCTGTAAACATTTCATTTTTCATTCCTTTGATTAGTTAAGTTTTACTAAAATTTATTTGCCATGCCCATAGATAAAGTATAATTGTGTCAACCTATATACCGCCCCTCCCGAAACCCCGCAAAAGAGTGGCACTCACTTCGCCGTAGCCCCGCCTACCCGAGGCTATAAAAGCCCTGAAAGAATCAAGAGCAACGCTCTCTCTGCCCGTGGCTCAGCCTCGTCCCTACACTTCCGATTGCCCCTGTGGCTACATCCTTTGTGATAGTTTTGTGAAGTGATACACCTTTACCGTATAAATGTTGCTTCTGTTGTAGTCTGTAACATTAAGGAATTAAACAAAAAAAATTACTTGTACTCTTAAACGTATTAATGAAATAATAAAAAAGCCGAGGAACGTGGTTGTTTCCATTCACCGTGAGGTTTGCTGGGTGCACGTGGTTGCAAACTATACACCTCCCTTCGAGGAGGGGTTAGTCAAGGTTATTCGAGGGTGATCTTCGTTGACGACGTAGCTAACCGAGATAAGAGTGATAAAGAAGAATTTACAATTATTATGGAAAGTAGTGTAAGCTCAGGAACGCTTGACGTTTTAAATGGTCGAAAGCCCTACGGATAAAATTCCGTCTACCCAACGAGGGGACCATGTCACCGGATTCAGGCCATTGTTAACTTCAACACTCGTGCGGAGAGCCCGCACGACATATATATATATATATATATATATATATATATATATAATATATATATATATATATATATGCTGCAAATCCACAAGGAAAAAGAATACACGAAAGGTCTTGGAATCGTTTTTCTTTTTCCTTGTGGGTTTGCAGCATTCATTCATTTCACGTGTTTTATTGTGAAATTCATCCCAATATATATATATATATATATATATATATATGTGTGTGTTAAACACAGACCGTGCATGGAACAAGGAACTCTTCTGGGAAAATTAAATCCACTATAGTCGAATAAGTAATGGTAAATGGTGAGGGAAGCTATATTTATGGGATCTCTTTGCGAGAGACCCGTTGCCCACGTCGGGCTTGCATCATGAAAAAGAAAAACTATGGTATTTGTCATTTACCATTACTTGTTCGGACTATAGTGGATTTAATTTTCCCAGAAGAGTTCCTTGTTCCATGCACGGTCTGTGTTTAACATATAATTTTCTCAGGGAACCATTCTGAGTTTGTGTATATATATATATATATATATATATATATATATATATATATATCAAACCAGTCGTTTTTTAAAGACAAAAATGCATTAGTTTTCAATCAAATTATATTTTAAATTTGTTTGGGGAAACATGCGCGAAAGACATCTTTTTAAAATTTGTTATCACGCATTGACCTTCTAAAGTATTCGACGCAATTTCCCCAAAACTCCTACGCTCCTATTATTTATAACAAAACTCTCTTTTCTAATTAACTTTATTGTGCGTCCTTCAAATAAAAATTTAACTTTGAATCATTCGTTTGTATGAGCTCGTCTTTCTTAGGCGGTAATTTTACTTACTAAATTGTAAATGCTCTTTGACAACGCCTCTTTGCGAATGGAGTTGTCCAGTATGAAAATTAGTGTTATTCATTTTTAGTTAAAGTTAGAATTTATAGTGAAGCTAACGTCTATTCATGAACTTCATGGTTTCCTAATCAGTTCAGTGAAGTGAGTTTTTGGATTAGAAAACTGTAAAGTTTATATAAAAGTCTTTAAAAGTAAATTTCAATAATCATTGTTTTTTTGAGGGCTTAACGCTTACATCAGAAATGTAGCGAGATATTGGGTCGATCTCTTATTAACACTACTGCCCCTTTTCTGTGGACGCCCGATAGCTCAGTAGTTACGGCGGTGGACTTCGAACTGCGTGGCGCTGGTTCGCTCCCGGGCGCTGGCATCGGGTAGTGTTTCTCTCTGGTTCAGGTCACCCTTGGAGCACACTCAGCCCCATGTTGTGCGGAAATGAGTTTATTCGATGTTGCTGTTTGTCCCTTTTCGGTAATTTCTTTTGTCGGACGCGTCTTTTCTGTATTTCTTTATATAAAATCGCTTTATGTAACTATAATCTTCGTCGAATTGTTTATACAAATGAAGAGCAATTTAAAATAGAAAAATTTCCACTCCAAATGTTTTTCCTTCAGACTCCTCACTTGAAAATTATAAGTCTCAACAGTGAAAGGAAAAGTGACAATGAAGTAAATTTTCAGATAGGTGGACTGATCCTAACCGCTTTTACAAGATCTCTGGCACGCATCGAATCTGGAATCCCGCTTTGTCGGTATGAACTTAATCGCTTCAACCAGAAGTAAGGTCACTGGTTCGAGACCGCGAGTGTAGCCCCTAATTTAAGTACGCAGTGTATCCATATAGAAGACCTCAAGACAAGGACAACCTTTGCGCCTATCCCATAGCAAGAATATTTTGCAAAAATTAAAATTATCGACCGACTTAAATTAGTTATCACCATCTACCACCTTTAGTTCTCATAAGTCGATCACCATCTACTTCACCTTCAGGCACTCTTGCTACAACCGAAACCAGCCAGGCTCCCTTTTTTTTCTCTAACTCTTTGCAAACGAAAAATACTAACGCATCTTACAGCCTCCACTGGCTCCGAGCGAAAGGGGCACAATTCCTATCACTTTGTTTTTGTGATTTTTGTATGCAGGAAGAAGGGGCCATGGGCGAATACCCGCAAACACGGCCTTCCCATAGAGGAAGAAGAGACCCAAAATCAAGGCCTATGGTTTTTTCAAGATGCCTGGACACTCTGCGTTTGAAATATTGGAGATCATAGAAGAGTCGACCGGTTGAGTAGATGAAAGATTAAAAAATACCAACCCTCGCGTTAGAGAATTGGACAGAAAAGGACTGACAATGTGCAGAAAGGCTGGTACTGCGTGTTCTCCTTAAAGGAGGAGGAGGAGGCATGTAGTTAGAGAGTTCAGAAGAGTAGTGTCCGTTATAATAGCGATAGTAAAGAGAGAGTGAGGAACATTGCGGAGATGAAAGAGGGACTGAAGACAGTCGGTAAAAGGTGGGAAATTGATGAGACTAAAAGCATTTCATTTCACCTTTTGATTTCAAGTACAGCTGCGTGAGTTGAGCCACCTCACACATCAGAAGCGTACTTAGGCAGAGGCGGATTAAGACACCTCGGGGCCCCGGGGCAATGAAGAATATGGGGCCCTTTTCTATAGTTTTTTATTAACAATACATATACATGTACAGTACATAGTACATTTACACGAATTATACGAGTATATACGGTGCTCAGGCTAATTGATAAACAAACTTAAAAGAACCTTAACACAATGTATTTTGTCGTTTGCCAAAACCAAACAGTATTAAACAAATTTTACTTTAGGGCCAATTAAACATAAAATAAAACAGGGAATTTGCCAGTTTGTGTACGCTGTCATATTTAATCAAAGGAATTTGCGAAATCTCGAAATATAGCATCGAAACTCAATTGATTTGGGGGCCGCTCAAGCATGGGAACCTGAGGCTTCAGCCTCAGTGATAATCCGCCACTGCATACAGGGGCGGACAAGACTCCTGTACAGAGACAGCAACTGAGTGGAGGTGAAGAAACTGCGGAGCCGGTACAGCACACCGAACGTCTTAGAAGTGTTTTAGAAAGAGAATATATTTGATGTCTTCAGGAAAGATCACGAGAAAAGGAAAAGCCAAGAATGTTAAGAGAAGAAGGATTGAGTTGTGTATTGTTGAAGGTGAGGGGATAGTCGTGTGGAAGGTTGTGACCAGTAGACAGATGGAGGAACTGAGTTTTTGAGGCATTGAAAGCCACAAGGTTTTTTCTGCCCCAATCACATATAGTAGAAAGATCAGAGGTCAGGTGTACCATAGCCGTCCCACGCTAAGCATGCAGTTACTGTTGAGAGTGACGCTTTGTGAAGCGGGTGGAGAAATAAAGAGTGGAATCATCGGAATAGGAGTTGATAGGACAGGAAGTGCGACTTAATGGCGCTTTGATGAATAAAAGGAAAAGAACGGGTGACAGGACAGAACCCTAAGGAACACCACTGTTAATAGCTTTATGAGAAGAACAATGGCCATCTACAACCGCAGCTATAGATCGGCAAGAAAGGAAATTAGAGATAAATGCACAGATAGAAGAATAGAAACCGAAGGAGAGCAGTTTGGAAATTGGGGATTTGTGCCAGACTCTATCAAAAGTTTTTGATATGTCAAGAGTAATAGAAAAGGTTTTACCGAAATCCCGAAAGGACTGTTTTTTAATGTTAATTTCAATTTGAGTCAGCAAAACATGTATCCATTGGTATTGTTTTTACCGGGAAGTGTGTATGAGCGCTTGTTTAACAGCGACGGGTATAGGATATTTAACACCGTACATGTGGCGGACTAGATTTCAGAAGGAGGATTTGTTTGAAGAACCCCCCCCCTCAAAAGGTTTTCAACCTTGTCTCCACCGCGGACCCCTTTGAAAAGTCAAGGTATTTTCGTGTACCCCCATACAAAATGCAAATACAGTATGTATATAATAATAATAATAATTATTATTATTATTAACTTACACTGTTGAAGTGTTTCGAAAAATGCATTTACAAAAAGAAATGTGTACTCCTAAAAAATTTAATATATACCCCAGGTTGAAAACCCCCGTGTCACAATTACAGTACCTTGTCAACCTTGACAAGATTTAATTCTGCCTTGGGGGCAAAGCAGTTTTATAAAACATGCCCAATTGAGCAGTTAGCATGGATAGGATTTACTATGACAAATGGCATGTTTTAAATGTCCATTTGGACTGGATATCATAGAAAACATTTGTCTATTGAAGTATCAGTAAAACAAAATTAAATTGGACAGGTTTACATTTTCATTGAGATATAGATATTTGGCTCAGGACAATCCCCGATGAACCAGGTGTGCTTGGCTATGTGAGACGGACAGCCCAAGAAAGCAATTATTTCCTTCACCAAGCCAACTCCAGAGATAGAAACACGAGGAAGACCTCCGCAAGATAGGGGACTGTTGCACGGAACCACTATAAGGTTACAAGATTATATATATATATATACAGGGTGTTTATAAAGCCCCTATCTATTTCGTTGAATTAATGGTTTTTATTTATCTTTGTTGCAGAACCCTATGAAAATGAATGTAAAAGAACGGATGATGGTGATGACACTTCGGATTAAAGGAGAGAAATGCAAAGAAATTAGAGAGAGGTTTGAAAGAACATTTCGCAAGCCAGATCCTACAGACAAGACAATTCGTAATTTGCTTAATAAATTTAAAAGAACGGGATTTGTTCATGATGAGTCAAGATCTGGACGTCCAAGTGTCTCTGAGCATGCTGCAAATGCGGTACGTAATGTTATCGATGAACATCCAAGCATGTCAATTCGCACCACATCACGTAGACTCGGGATACCCACATCAACTGTCCACAAAATTTTGAAATCGACGTTGAAGAAGAGAAGTTATCACATTCAGGTGCTTCATGACTTACATGAAGAGGATTATCCAAAGCGAAGTGCAATGTGTGCCGATCTTGTTGAACATATTTAGAATGAAAATTTAATGGACCATATTCTCTTCGGTGATGAAACAACTTTCCACACGTGTGAAAAGGTTAATCGCCATAACTGCCGCATATGGGCTAATGAAACGCCAATTGATTTCTATCAATGGGAATGAGATTCTCCTAAAGTTACTGTCTGGTTGGGTATGACCAAATTTAAGATTTATGGGCCCTTTTTCTTTGCTGAAGCTACAGTTACAGGGCTTATTTATCTGGACATGCTTCAGCAATTCTTGGAACCCCAGCTTCATTCAGATGGTATTTTAAACACCGTCGTCTTTCAACAAGATGGGGCACCTTGTCATTACGCAAACATTGTTCGGGAGTGCCTAAATGAACAATTTCCAAATCGGTGGATCGGACGTGGAGGCAACAGGCCCTGGGCGGCTCGATCTCCTGACCTAACGCCCTTGGATTTCTTTACATGAGGCTTTATCAAATCAAATGTCTATCAAACGAGGGTTACAGATTTGCAAGATTTACGTGCTCGTATCGTAACAGCAGTTACAAAAATAACCCCTGTCATCCTCCAAATGTGTTCTGCAATGCTGCTGACAGATTCGAACTCTGTAGAGATACTAATGGTCCTCATGTAGAATCATATGCTTAAATATTCATTAAATGTATGCCTTCTATTATATTGTTATTGAATTTTACCCTTTTTGCTACGTTTTCACCGAAATAGATAGGGACTTTATAAACACCCTGTATATATATATGTATATGTATATATATATATATATATATATATATATATATATATATATATATCAGAAATGAGTCAGTCAGTACCTGACGCTTTACTAATGAAAAAATACGTTGACAAATTTATAAGAATTTAGAATAATTTTTCATTATTTATTTAGGGTAAATTCTCCTTTGCAATGACGTTCAGTTATTTATCGATTAATTACTAAAACCTTAAATCCAGAATGTGGAAGTGAAAGGCTTTTAAAAGTATTAAAATTGAGGTTTGCTTCAGTGTTTGTCAATAAGATAAAAGGCGTGTAGGCGTCTTAAAATTTACATAACCAAATGGCTTATAATCATTCAGTAACTGAGTTTATAAAGACCGGTTCTTCAAGACGAAAGAAGGGGGCCCTACACTTTCACGGGGTCACTCACTTGAATAAAGATCCCTACTTTAAAACGTACAACAAACTTCAAACTAAAAGTCAATCCAGCAGTTTTTTCCTTTCTATACCCATCCACCCGATCTCGCCCTTTTTTAACCTCTTCAGCCACTTCTTCGGTGGTCCTCTCTGGATAAGGGGTTTGGAAGCCAGTGTGTACAAGGTCGACAGAGGGTTAGTTTTTGACGGAAGCGTGTCAGACGAATTTCGCACCTCTTTACTTATCTCTTCATTCAATTTAGCTAATTCAGTAGGTCAAAATCCATAGAATCGGAAAATCACCCCCCCGACGGAAAACTCCATATGTGAGATAATTAAAGCGTGTTTATAGTTATGGAAATACATATATAACAAAACGATAACATAACCTATTTAATAAACTGTTTATAGACCATTCTCACTCATACGTTTACGTTATAAGTTACCATTTAATCTGATTCTCGTGTTTTGTACTGTAGATAATTTTCGTTAAATGTCCCGCAGGACGACTGGGTGTGAGGTCTTTCATTGCTCCTTTGGTGGCCGATGGCGCGTGCCACCTGTGTTAGACCGACTATGTGTGGTCTAGCCACCCGCACGACCTCACACGCGTACATTTGCGATGCTTGCTCTGGTTGAACGCGCGTGCGTAAAATTTATTGTTTTTAATTTTGTATATACATCACGTATAAAAGCTTTAATATTTTTTAATTAATATTTTTTAATAAAATAAAATTATTAGTTTAAATATCTGCGTTTTAAATTTAGTATTTTATACATCAATTATTAATATAAATTTCCTTTTTTAAGAAAATGGCCGCCCGGTTGCTCGATGGTTATGGTGATGGACTCTGTGCGGTTCGCTCCCGCCTACTGGCTCCTGGGTTGGGTTGACTCGGCCGTTTGCCCTGTCACTGTTCGAACTAAAGGTGACCCTTGGTACACATTCACCCATACATCGTGGGGAAATGAGCTTCCTGGCTGTAACCTTTTTTATTTTTTTTTTTTAGAGAAAATCTATAGGTGTTTCTTGGTAGCCATTAAATATTCCATCTACAGGGTGTTTATAAAATCACGCAAGTGAATATGCACGTACATTTCACCATATTCACTTACGTGATTTTATGAACACCCTAAAATTATAAGAAAAAATCTGCCGTATTTTTCAGGTTTCTTTAGTTTTAGTTCACTTATTCGTCTCTAGTAGAAAAATTAGCTTACCTATTTAATACCTAATTATTAATTATTATTCCCGCCGGGCACACGAGAAATAATTGCCAGTCGGGAACTCGGGAACACTGCCAGACAGTCGTTGCCCACAGTTTCAGTCTATATATACAGGGCGTTATCAAATTATGTTCCATAAATTAGTATACATATTCAGGACGTTAACGTGAACAAAACTGTTCCTATGAACATAAATCCGCAATTGCTTCGTTTCCGAGATACATTGATTTTTTGCCGAAGACGATCCAATTAAAATGAAAGTCATTAAAGTTTATCAAAGTCGTACTTGTTTGGTTGTTTGTGTGTGTGTGTGTGTGTGTGTTGTCATTTTAGAAACCAAAATTATTTCCTTCATCTCATGTGTCACTCTCATGTAATGTTACAGAGCGTTATGTAGCAGTATTCTTTTGAAGAACACGAGATGCATATCAGCAAGTTCTTCAAAAGAATACTGCTCCATAACGCTCTGTAACATTACAGGAGAATGACACATGAAATGAAGGAAATAATTTTGGTTTCTAAAATGACAACCAACAAAATACTATAAAAACAAAAGAAAAATAGCTATCTAAACAACCAAACAAGTACGACTTTGATAAACTTTAATGACTTTCATTTTAATTGGATCGTCTTCGGCAAAGAATCAATGTATCTCGGAAACGAAGCTATTGCGGATTTATGTTCATAGGAACTTTTTTGTTCACGTTAACATCCTGAATATGTATACTAATTTATGAAACATAATTTGATAACACCCTGTACATGGGTCACCGTGATGATTGCAGTATTTCAGTAATTTCACTATGCTATCATTTTCATATTTTGGTGTACTTTATAACTTATATATATATATATACTGTGTGTGTGTGTGTGTGTGTGTGTGTGTGTGTGTGTGTGTGTGTGTACACAGTATATAACAGATGAATTCCACATTTAAACAAGTGAAATGAATGAATGATGCAAACCCACAAGGAAAAAGAAAATATTATTCTAAGGTCTTTCGTGTATTCAACAATACACCTCGTCAGGGAATTCCCTGACGAAGTGTATTGTATTATATATATATATTCTACAGCCTATATATATATATATATGTTAAACACAGACCGTGCATGGAACAAGGAACTCTTCTGGGAAATTACATCCATTATAGTTCGAATAAGTAATGATACATGACAAAGCTATATTTTGGGGCCTCTTTGCGAGTAACCCGGTGCCCACGTTGGGCTTTCCATCATGAAAAAGGAAAACTATAGTATTTGTCATTTATCATTACTTATTCGAACTGTAGTGGATATAATTTCCCAGAAGAGTTCCTTGTTCCATGCACACAGTCTGTGTTTAACCTATAAGTTTCTCAGGGGACCATTCTGAGTTGTTGTGTGTGTGTGTGTGTATATATATATATATATATTGTGTGTGTGTGTGTATATATTATATATATATATATATATATATATAATATATATATATATATATATATATATATGGGACGATTAATCGGAATCGGAATCGAGAATCGGAAGAATCGAGTGTTTTTCAGGAATCGGCATCGGCATCGGAATCGTAAGAATTTGGTTACGACTTTCGATTCTTACAACGATTCTTTGTCATTTAGTGACAAAAATGAACTAATTATTAATTAAATTATCTTTTTCTTTTCAGAGCACAAATTTAATTTTTATTTGCAATTTGATTACTGATATTCTGATATTCAATATTCAAGACTTAAATTTAGTATTTTTATTTATAGCAATTTATTCAATTCAAAAGAAGATTTTAATTTTTAGTATTTAATTATTTCATCTTGCAATACATGGCAACGTCAGATCTAACCAATGAAAGCAACTATTCCATGTTTCAATACATGATGCAATACCCATGAGACACAAAACTATAGCAGCGTGACTGCAGCTATCAATCCTAGTCCAGCCTACTTAGAAACAACATACTTTAGATCCTAGATCCGCTCATAACTCATTATAGCCTATGTAAGTAGAGTTCGTTAGTATAAGGAGGTTATATTTTTATTTTATTGTTCCCTGCATTCCATATAAATAAATAATTAGTTTATGTTTATCCTTAGAATTCATTTAATATAGAAAAGAATTTAATGTACCTGATTATTCTCTATTTTATACCGCTAGCATTAAAATGTAATTTCATAGTAGCATGAATTTTCAGTGCAACTCATAAGTCATGTCGCAATTATATTTTACTGTGTACTATTCTATTACTGTTTTATATTTTTATAACATTTAGTTTATTTCATTAATTATATGTATTCCTTTTAGAATTAAGTAGTAAAATATTACATTTTGAGTAGGCATTAATTATTAATCGTAGCGTATATTTAAGCATCGCAATTTCTTTCTCTTCCTAACAGTCCTACTCGGTAACCGTGTGCAAAAGTGTATTATATTGTAATCTTTTACTGTCTCTATTTTAATGTAATCTAATATTTTCGCCTTTTGTCTATACCCTGAGTACTTCTTATTACGTATAAACTTTTAACTTCTCAATTCTCTTTGTCTAAACGTGTTATCACATGGTGATATTACCATACTATTACTTTATATAGTTAGTCTTACAAATAAATAAAATAGGACTACATAAGTATAGTTTTCTGAAGAGCACCAAGTAAACTCTTATCTATAAAAATACTGAGAATCGGAATCGGCATCGGAATCGGCATCGGAATCGGGACATTTTATTGGCATCGGAATCGGCATCGATTGAAATTTAGGTATCGTCCCATCACTAATATATATATATATATATATATATATATATATATATATATATAGTGGCGCAAAAGTCGCGCATCATAGGAATTTTCAGTGTTGATTACAATATATTTTTTTCTTTTAGGTAGGGGATGGCTGCGAAATTAATAGAATTTAATTTCTGTACCGATTCACCAATTTGTTGTACCTGGTATTCCACAAATTAAAACCAAGCTCACCCTCTCGTCTATTGTTAATTTCACAGCCAGCCCCTACCTAAAAGAAAAAAATAATATATTATAATCAACACAAAATTCCTATGATACGTGACTTTTGAGCCACCCTGTATTATATATATATTAACAAAGCACAATCAAAATCACTGTGATTATATTTTTGTTTTTTTAAATCGGCAAGACAAAGATGATAAAAATGCAATCAAACGGTAAGACAGTATCAGTCTAAAACAGTGGTACTCATTGGGCTGCTCGCGAGCCAAATATATATAGCGCATTTGGCTCGCGAGCCGCGCAATGAGTACCACTGGTATAAAACTTCGAGAATATATCTTGGGCCTATGTTAAAGCAAATAAAAGGGGAGAAAGTTTTTCAGGGTCTTTATCGCTCTAAGTCTAGCAGTCCCACGCACTTTAGAATGAAACCAAAACCTAGGAAATAGTCATATGTAAGGATTTCATTGCGTATAAGAACTAACTGTGGAAGCCATGTTAGAAAATGGGAAAGACCAAGATTCTCTATTTTTTCTCAGTTACGGAAATATTTTGGATTTCTACAGTATCTTCCTTTTATTTCTCTGTATGTTTCTCAGTTAGAACTTGTATGTCATTATCAATACCTTTGAATTTATCAGTGATGACATTTTAATTTTGCAGTCACTCTCTTTCTCTTGCGGAACATTGCTAGGTTTTTACTTTCCAAACTGTTTTTTTTCCTCTTGCTTGTTTTTCCAGGACATATTTTTCCAGAATATGTTCCTCGTTGTTTTTTTCTATGAAAAACAATACCTCTTGCCATTATTTTATCCTTAAGATTATTTTCCAGTTTATTGTGCCATACTTTAGGTTAAAATTTTCAAATTTACTTTCTTCTACATCATATGATTTTTTTTTTCGACGTATAGTCGTCATATTGGTTGTGAATGCAGTAATGTTGTGGTCTAATATTATTGGAGGAATTGTTTTTGTATCGTCAGTTAAGTTGCTATAAATACTGTAAATTCGTAAATACAAGATCCAGGCAGTTATATTTTCTGGTATCATCTGCAGTTATTGTAAATATTTTTTTAGGATTGTTTCCGTGGTCTAAATAACGTTCTGAGTTTTCTCTGTCGAGTTTGCTACATTTTCTTTTCTCTTTCTTCGGAACATGTTCCAGTAATTCGAGCCAAAGTGGGTCCTACATGCCCATTTAGCTAGACCTGCGGTGCTGGGGACTTCGGCCTTAGTAATTAGGGGGCCTGCAGTCCCCTAATTACTAGGGAGTCAATTATTCGGTCAATAAAACTATAGAAAAGAACGCCGCCATGAAAATCTTAAGCTTCACAAATCATGATACAATAGGTTCGGATGTGAAGCTTAAGATTTTCATCGCTGCGTTCTTTTCTATAATTTTATTGACCGAATAATTGAGCCCTCAGTAACTTGGGGGTCAAATAAAAAGTCAAAGTAAAAAGTTGAAACAAAGCAAAGCGCATTTATTTCTACAGTATGTTCATAATCGCTTAATAGTAAATACATGGTGTCCACAGACGGACAGGACTGACCTTTTTACAATATAGAAGATAGGCTTAGTTTCGTTTTTCTATTATACAGGGTGTTCGGAAAGTCACTGTGCACTTATATAATCGAGATCGTCCACTCACGCTTGATGACCTGAAAACTGCAATAACTGTGTACATAAGGTCCATTTCAAAAGAAGAACTGACAAAGGTGTTTCAAAATAAAATAAAACGGGTCCAGGCCTGTATTGCTGTTAAAGGACATCACTTTCAACACCTTTTATAAGTTCTGATGGTCCCATCCATAACCTCTATCATATATGCAATGTTATACTATTGTATGCTATTAAATAAATATAAGTGCACAGTGACTTTCCGAACACCCTGTATAAGTAGTCTTTCTTCTGGAGTCCTTTCGCGAAGTGGCAATTCCCAATATATTTCCTTGAGTTCTTCATTTATATTTGCCCAATTCACTTTCTTTGAATTCATACTTAATTCTTCAAACATTCTCTCTCTCTCTCTCTCTCTCTCTCTCTCTCTCTCTCTCTCTCTCTCCAAGATGAGTTTTAGATCTTCGGGTTTCTAACCTTGTTTGTATATCGATTGTTATGATCAGGAAATTTTATTTGCTTTATATTTTTTGTTATTTATCATGTCATAGTCATTTGTCAAAATTAAATCCAAAGCGTTCTCCTTTCAAGCTGCTTCACAAATTTCCTGGGTAAACGCATAGTTGTCCATAATATCTAACAACATTACTGCCTGCATTCTATCGTCTTTTGTAATGTTACCGTGGGACTTCTCAACATATATCACTTCACCATTTTTCTTCCATGTTATGAATGGAAAGTTAAAATCCCCACAAATTAAAAGATTTGATGGTGGGGTTTTAAGTGATTTCAACGTACTTTCATTTATAACGAATTGAAAATCACCCTTTGTGATGTCTGGTCTCCTGTATACGTTCATAATCATACGTTCATAATCTTGCTTCTAAAATAAGAATTTTGACTGCTGCTTAATTTGTTTACCTTCACTTCACCCGTGTACATGTACATGTTTTTCACGTAAATACAGCAGCCTCCTCATTTTCTAGCAAGTATATAATGCTCTGTATATGTTGTAATCCACAGCTTTCTTCCATTTATGCAAATACTCGTATGTTTCTATTGAACTCAAGACATTCTTCGTGTTTGTTTCCAGAGTTAAATTTTGTAAGGATTGCAGTTTACAATCTGTTTTATCCCTATACAGTTCTTATACAGTTCTATATATTAAATTTAAAAGTTAAAAAAAGGCTTTGTATTCAGTTTTGTTGGTTTCTGATCGGTGTTATTGGGTGGGCTGTTGCACTTGAGAATACTGGAGGTGTGGTCCTTGGTACCACTGTGATAGTAAAATTGGTTGTGGATGGTGTTGTTGTTGTTGTTGTTGTTGTTTAGCCGATCAGCCCACCCTGATCGAGCAAGCCGGCGGCACGCAGGTAACCGATCGCCCTCTCCGGAGTGGACCAGAGGTTCAGCGCACTAGTGATGTTGTGTTGTGTTCGTTGTTGTGCTAGAGCGGTACAGTCTGTCATAATGTGTTCAATTGTTTGTTGTGTGTCCTGGCACAAGTGGCAGGTGTCGTTTGTGGAGTTGTCTAGTCTGTGTTTATATGTCCGTAAGTTGGGGTGATGTCCACATCGGAATTGTGCTAAGTTAACTCGATCCGATCTGCTCAGGCTGATCTCTGACTTTTTAATGGGTGACGGCTTCACATCTAGGACCGCATTCGGACCGAGTCGTGTCAGTGCTTTGTGGGTTAGGTGTGTGTGTATGTGTTTTCTGTACTGTGTGATGTCTGTGGGGCGTGTTATGGAATGGAGTATTTGGTTATAATGTCTCTCTGGTGTTACCTTAATGGTGCGAGGTGTCGGTGCATGATTGTACATGTAGTGGCAAGGGTGTTGTGGGTTAGTTGTCGCTGCTGCCATGAATTGTGTTCCCCTCATGTCTAAATGTTCCCTAACTTTCAGTATTTTTGTTTCTGTGTACAAGTGTTCTATTGGTGTTGTTTGAGTGCATCCTGTAATGATACGAAGTGCGTTGTTTTGTATTGTCTGTAAGGTGTTTATGTGTGTGTTTGAGATAATGGGTGCCCAGCATGGGCTAGCATAGTCCATAACTGAGCAAATATATTGTTTGTATATGAGTGATGTTGTTTCCTGCTGGTGTCCAAAGTTTATGCCTGTTAGTACCCTAAGCGTGTTAAGTCTTGACGTTTTTAATGTCCTGAATGTGGTTTGCAAAAGATAATGATGTGTTGTATGTGACCCCAAGTATTTTGGTCCTGTGAGTGTGTGGAATGTTGATGTTGTTTAGTGTAAGCTGTGGAATTACCTGGTGTTCTTTTGTGTTGCTTGTAAGCAAGGTGATGGTTCATTTTGTGAGTCTATTGATTGTGTGTGAGCCAGTCTTGTATACTGTTTATGTATATTTGTAGGTTATTTGTAGCGGTGTCGATGTTGTTGTGGGTGGATGTTAGAATGATGTCATCTGCATATGATGATAAGGTAAGCTTGTTATCTATGGGTGTTGGAATGTCATGCATGTATAAGTTGAACAGTGTTGGTGAGAGAACAGAGCCTTGAGGGACCCCGTTCGGAAAAAGCTTGTTTTTGGATGACTTTGGACTGGTGTATGTATTGCTGGGGTATATGTCTGCGGAGCCCAGTCTTTTTCTTATTAGGGGCGATAGTTGTACTTTTGAAGTTCGTTCCTCTATAAAATGATAATGTGTCACTTTTGTTATTTACGATTTGAGATATTACTTGAAGTATTATATCTCTTCCTCTCCTTTATGTGCCTTTGATGTGAAAATAAGGGCATTCTATATTTAGGCATTTACTCTCTCTGACTGAATGTCAGTACAAAGAAGAGCGAACAAGAAGCAGTTTGATCCATATCGGCAAGTTCCATTCTTCATGTTGAAACGTTTTTGGAGATGGTTGGACATGTATTTAAGGCCATATTTGCACAAACCTGTTTATGTAATATTCGCACATGGTCAGGACTTTCGGTTCCTTTATGGTTACTAACTTACCTTTGTACGATTTGTGGGAGTCGATTTATTTCTTTTGATTTTGCACTACTTCATCCCTACTCTGTGGTTGTGTTATATGGTTATTGTTATGCGTGACGCTGCATTCTCTTATTTGTGGAATTTCTGCACATTCCTCTATAGTATGTTCTCCTCGGTGACCCTGCATTCCATTTTCATTATCATCGTCGTTCCTTGTCGGTTTCTGGAGTTCTGTCGGTGATTCTGTTACAATTATTACTTCATCCAAATTGTTAACCGACTCCTCCTACTTTAAGAACTAAGACATTATGTTTTTCATAAGTGACGTGTTTTATTTTGCAGGTCCGCTGAAGACACACGGATGTGGAACATTGTATATATCATACATATCTTTACTGAATAGTATAGGAGCATCATCTCCGAAAACATTTGTCAATTTCACCAAAGCTAACTTACAATGTATCTAGTCAGTACATGCTCACATTCTTCTTCTTCTGCAGCATTATTAGTCCAATTTATATGGGGTCGCTGTTGCGGATACTTCTCCACTCCGCTCTATCCTGCGCCATCTCCTCCGTCAGGTTCTTCTCGCTCATGTCCATCCTGATGCGATCTCTCCACCTCATCCTCGGTCTTCCTTTCTTCTTCCTCCCGGGCACTTCCATAGCAAACACCCTCCTCCCAACGTAGTTCTCGTCCCTTCTCATTACATGCCCATACCATGCCAGTCTTCTCTCTTGATCCTTCTTTGGTCCGCATGCCATCCTCTCTGGTTTTGGCAACTCTGGTTTTGGCAATAAATTTTACGGCCGGATGCCCTTTCTGACGCCAACCCTACTCTTTTATGCGGGCTTGGGACCGGCTGGGGAATGGGCTGGCTTGCCCACCCCGAGGCAGAGTTCAGTACACGCTCGCATTATAACATGTAAATAATTCTATACAAAAGATTTCGAACAGAAAATTTGAAGCCAATGAGGCCTTAATATTTATCTAAACTCGTTTACCACTTAGACTTTAAATGCAGCTTCACATTTTGATCCGCTGGCTGCAGATGTGAAGCTAAAAATTTTGATGGCTATGTCCTTTTGTAAAGTTATGAACGAGTGGTTTTTCTGCATTTCACAAAAGTATATGAAATTTTCTAGAAACGTGATCTGACTCACTGACATACTTATAAATTTAAAAAATTACGTGGTGAGTTACAATAATCTTGGAACATTCTAAAAAACTAAAGAAGAAGAAAGGAGCAAGAAATGAGGGAGAGAATCTTAAGGGATTTTAACCTGGGACAAAGTCCAAATCATATTTCATTAAGACAAAAGGGATTTCTGTCATGGTGTATATTTTAGGACTTCCAAAGGACATTCTTTACAGTGTTGAAACTACTAAGGAGACATAAAAAATACAAAATAATAAACATACGGAAAATACTCGACGATATGATCCAAACTTTAAAAATAGAATGAAAACGCACTAGAATGAGAGAACAGGTGGATTCTGTACTCTTCCAGTTGCGGTGGGAGTGCCGACAGCGGGCCATGAAAACGAAAATAGAAAATACTCTCAGAATACGAGGCCCAGAATTTCTATTGCCAAAAGAACTGAAAATCGGATCGAACGTTGTATAGCGAAAGATGGCGGTTAAGTTGAGGCCTAGAAATCTGTAATGTGATAAAAACTTTAATAATTATGCTTTCATATGCAGTTTACAGTTTGTTTCTATCTTATGTACATCAAAAGTTATTAAAGTTTAAAGTTGCACAGTGACTTTGTAATCAACTCTATATATATACTGTAGATACCTTTCAACCTTTCAAATGTTCCGTGCGACGATTCCTCATTTCACGAAGGTCAAGCTTGTCGCCCTTCCTCTCGAGTTGGCCTGGTGAAGTAAGTGAGTTGGTTTCTTGTACGCCCGGCTCATCGGGAATTGTTCTGAGCCAGGCGTTTAATCTTCTTTTGATGATGTTCACCACACCACCACTCGTGTTTCTTAGGTATTTGGGCAGCTGATTAAACAGTTTTGGTCCTCTCACAACAAAGCTATTTTCTTTCAGGGTTAAGGATGTTCCCTGTCTAACCTTTAATTTGGGAACACGACACAGTCTTCCTTTTCTACTTGCCACTGTTGTTTGGGGAGTTATAGGGTTCAGAGTAAAATTAGGGACTAGTTTCTCCATTATTTTCCAAGTGAAAATAATGGTGTATCTCTCTCTTCTCCTTTCCAGTGAATATAGGTCTAGTTCGCGTAACCTTTCCCAGTAATTTAGTTCTTTGCACCCATTGATCTTGGCTGTAAAGCTTCTCTGAATCCCTTCTAGCTGTCTAATGTCTTCTTTTTTATATGGGGATGTTAAGACCGAGCAGTATTCCAATTTGAGTATGATCAGTGTTTTCAGTAGAGGAATCATTATATTCCTATCCCTTCGTTTAAAGGTTCTCAGTATCTGCCCCGTTATTCTCTTTGCTCTGTTTACTGCTATCTTATTTTGTTTCAAATTTCGTATCGTCAGTCATTACAACCCCTAAAATCTAAATCTTTTGCTTTAGATTTTCTCTGAATTTCCTGTCCATTTGAGGTATAATATTTCATGGATTTTAGGTCCTCCCTTTTTTCGTACCATAACAGTTGAAATTTCTCAGTGTTAAACTTCATATTGTTGTCTTCTGTCCACTTGTAGATTCTGTTCATGACTGTTTGTAGAGAGCCAATATCTTCTGGGTTTCTTATTTTTCTACTGATCTTTGTGTCATCGGCAAAGGCTGTTACTGTGCCAAATACTGGTCCTTGTGGTACTGAGCTGAGGACCTCTGATTCTGATGAAGATATTCCTTGTACTGTAACGACTTGCCGCCGCTCACTAAGGAAATTATATATCCATTTCCCTACTTTTCCTGTTATTCCCATATATTTCACTTTATGTAAATACAAAAAACTTCACTTTTTTCTACGTGAAGGTCAAAATATGATTATAAAAACCCACTCAAATAGACAGAGTTTATTTCCACAACAATTTCGATGCCCACTGGCATCCTCTTCGGGTGGATACAGAAAAACGAATGAACCAAAAACAAGAGGGAAAACAGTCCAGGGACCATTAAGAAATTCGCACCTAGGTTAGATCCCGTTCTCCCGACACTGGAAGGGCATTTTTTATTAAAGGGACCCGCTTATAAGTACATTCGCACAAATTTAAAACTATCTTCTTGTTCTATACATACAGATTCTATTTTTTTTTTTTTACATAATTATTACATTTATTATTAAATTTATTACATTTAATATTGTATTATTATTTATTACAGAAATTATAAATTTATTATTACATTGATTATTACATTGTTGTTTATTATACAGAAATTATAAACCGGAAAACGAATGAAAAAGGCGAGTGGGTTTTTATTATCATATACACTTTATGTATTATGATTCCATGGTCACACTTGTCGAACGCTTTGGCAAAGTCTGTGTATATTACATCATAGTTTTTATTACTTTGAAGTGCATCAATAATGTTGTTGTAGTGTTTCATTAGTTGTGATAGGCATGATCTGCCTAACCGAAATCCATGTTGGTTATCATTTAGTTTTTTCCGAGTTTCCAAAAAGTCATAGATTTTCTGTCTAACTATTCTTTCTCACAGTAAAGAATCCTTTCTTACAGTAAAGCCTAAAGCATAAGGGCCAAATTAAATAAAATAAATAGTCGAGCTTCACAATTATTCCTGTCATTGTAAATTGAAACGAAAGTATTTATTTTATTATCAATAAAGGTTATTCACTTCAAAAAAGTTCAATTCAATTTCAAATATTTTAGTGAGATGAGATGTAAGCGACACTAGCCTATAGTTCTTGGCCTTGGACCGATCTCCTCCTTTATATATTGGGACTATGTTCGCGCTCTTCAGGATGTCCGGTATTTCTCCCGTGTCTAGTGATCTTCTCCATAACCAATATAGGGGCTCAGCTAGTGCATTCTTGCAGTTTTTGATCAGTGTGGCATTCCATTTGTTCGGTCCTGCCGCTGAGCTTTTAGTTTCCCAATTATAGCTTGTGTAATATTATCTGTCGTGAAGTTGAAGTCCGTTATACTTTCCCCTTTAGTTCTTCTTCAAAGAACCCGTTTCTATCGCATATCAGTTTGTCAGTTTTTGGGATACTGAAAGATGATTCGTACTGAGCTCTTAATATTTCAAATACTTCTGTTAGATCATCAGATAAAGCACTGTCTTAATTTCTTTTAAAGGTCCGATAGGCGTGTGGTTTTTTGACTTCCTTTTTTCAAAATTATAGAAGTACTTTGAGTTAACCTTTATCGCTTCTATAGCGTCACCTTGTTCTTTTTCTGTATGCTTCTCAATTAGTTCCTGTATGACGCAATCGATACGCTGCAGTTTATCATTTAATATTTTTCTGATGTTGTTATCTTTACAGTTACTTAATTTTGCAGTCACTCTTTTTCTCTTTCGGAACAATGACCTCTTTTGTCTCTCGAACCTGTATATGTGTGAACCTGTATATATATATATATATATATATATATAATATATATATTTCAATTTATGTAATAACAATTACCTATGAATATTAAATTACACACACACACACACACACACATACAGACACCTGGTAAACAGGCACCTGACATATAGGTAAACAGACAGACAGGTAGACAGAAAGAATGACAGGCCGAAGGAATAATTTTCGTGAGAAGGGTTACTCCTATCTCTTTCTTATCTTCCATCCCTTTCTTCTGAGTCATTCCATACTTTACCTGAGGGCAATTAGCTTTTGTAAAAGGTGAGATAGATATTGGTTGACTCTATTCCAACGCAAAGCGGTTCATCAGCTTGTCGTATGTGTCGATTTGACGATGTTGTTTGACCCCCTTCGCAACATCTAAGGTCATATAACGGAGAGGACCTACACCTTTACGTGGGATCCGAACCACGGGTCGCTACATAATTATGGACACGGAGCATGGTCTCCCATCCAACTACTATCCAGACTCAATGGCGCTTAACTTCGCTGATTGACGGGAATCTTGTATCTAAATAGAACTGAAACTATTTTTGATGACAATTTATTACCGTGAATGTGGCACTGGTACATCTTCTCCTAATTATTATTAATATCATTATTATTATAATAATGTTATAATGTTATAATGTTTCAGACCAACAAAGACCCTAGGATCCACTCATGGCTGGTCTACCTAACTGTGTTCGTAATCGTGTATTGTGTATGTCCTCCGTGGTGGCGGAGGGGACCTACAATTTTACGGTAAATAACTGAATTAGGTCAAGTTAAGTGCTCCAAAATGTTGTTGTCGTTGTTTTGAATTTCAAAAACTGTTATTAGAAATTTTTATATGCAAAAACCGATATATTTTACTCAACATTTTATTGTTTTTACTTAAAATAGAATTTGGGATGAAAATATATTATTTAATCACGATTTATTTTAAAATTTATTCAAATTTTCAATAAAATTTAATTTTATGATTGAAAATTCTTTATAGACAAGTGAAAATCGATGTCTTTCTGGCTTCTTTGTATGATAAATTAACAATTTCTTCAATGCTTTAAAGATAGACAATTTATTGATTAAAAAAAATTCCATAAAATATAATAAAATTGTAATGGAATTTGTTAACTTTGGTTAACTTTTGTTTTGCTTCCGCCCGAATTGGGTATTCTGACGAAGGTCAAGCTTTTCACTCCACCTTAGACCTACAGTTTAACGTGGAATCCGAACCACGCCTTACCAGCAGCCCAGCGTCTTAACCACTAAGCTATCCAGGGTACCCATTTATCTACCAACCAATTTCTTTATTGTGTGGAAAGATGAATGGCTGGGTTTTGCTGCGCGCCGCCTGCCGTCACCGAGTCTCGATCCCGGGGTGCAAAAGTAATTTGGTAAAATATAAGAATATTTGAAAATATTGTAAATATAGTTTAAAATTAAATGGACATGATGCAAGCTTTGGTTTTAGAAAATATTATATCGGTTTTGAAGAAATATTGCCCATCTGTATAACTACAGGGTGTCCCCAAAAAAAACTATACTCTTTATAGCATCATGCTATAAAGAGTATATAGGTTTTTTGGGACACCCTGTATATATATACATTCTTTATTCACTCTCAAATGCGTATACAAAATGTACAGATAGACATACATATATGGTAAAAAAAATTTCAACGTATCATTCAACTAAGGATTATGTAAAGTGGAAAGTAGCGACAATTGAACAAGATTTAGTATTAGGAAATGCTTCCATGATCAGTAGCAGCTCTAGGATTTCCGAAATGGGAGGGGAGGGGGAGGGGGGGGGGGGGGGGGGGAGACATTTACAGATGTAAAAATTGCGTCAAAAATAGTGTTTAATTATATATAAATATAATTACACACACGAATTAAAAATACATATGTTAACCCTTTAAGCACCAGCAGGCAAATTTTTAGCATTTACTAAAATGTAGTTAAAGACCACGTTTCTGGTAGTAAATATTGGACCTAATTTGATTGTCGTTATCTAATCCATCCGTTCAAAGTACACCTGAATCAGTCATTTAGAGAGAGGAAGATCGTGAATGTGGATACTACGCAAAGGGTTTACAAACACATTAACCTCGCGTCTACAAATGCTAACAACCATTAATAAGTGAATATGTAAAGCTGGAAAGCGTAATTTAATTGAGTATAAGAAGGGAAATATTATTTTTATACACAGTTTCTAAAAATAAAATTGAAAGGTAAGTTGGCAGCTATTTACAAGGATGGTATTGATATTTTTATAATTTAAAAAAGTATGTATTTTTTTGCTTTTAGAAATTAAAAAATTTATTATAAAAAATAAAGCATTTGGAAGGGGCACCAAGATTGACCAAAAGGGGCGCCAAATTGACCAAAGGCCCCCCCCCCCCGTAAATCCGCTGGTGTCCATGATGTGGCTTTTAGGAGTGTTAGAATTTTTTGTTTTAAAGAAAGATTCGAAACTAAAAATTAGGAGGCCTATTTAATTATAATAGGAAAGTTATTCTAATGTATACTGAGGAAGCTACTTGTAACACTGCCATTTTACTGGCATGACATCATCTCATGAGTGTTTGCAGAGCGCCATTATTTCTGAGGTCCATGTCAGGATGACGTTCATGATTTGAAGAAAAATACAACACCCACTGAAAAACACAGTAGTTGTACTTAATTCTACATGCAAATGTGCACATATCTAAGTATAGTTCGACGTTTATGTGTATCCATTCTAACTTTTTCTGAAAGGAATTGCATGATCGCTGTTCTTTCCATATCCGCATACTAGTTTGGCTGCAAAATTTTGCACTTTTTGAACTTCGTTTAGTAAAGTTAAGAAAAATCTATTCCAAATGAGATGACAGTAGAATATGTGACTCATTACCAAACAGTTTACAATCAACGTTCTCGTCTCTGTTTTTAAGTTGTTTCTGGCTTTTACAGATAAATTAAAGTTCCTTCGCTTTTCTACCTATTGCATTTATACGTTCTTCAAATAAGCACGTGTTTACCAAGCATGAACCAAGAGTTTTGACTGATTTAGAAATTGGTGTGTCACAAATACCAAATTTTATTTCAGTTTCTTCAGTTATTTTGTTCATGTATGGTTTGGATCCTAGGAATATGCACTGCGCTTTATTTGTATTTATTTTCAAGCCTATGTGGTCATACTGTCGCCTTAGGTTAGCTAAGTCTGTTTCTGTTATTATTTAATTTATTTAATTTGACTCGCCTCGGTGGAAAAGCTGAACATCGTTGGCACGTAATAGTATATGACGATTGTACAGTACCTACACATATACTATAATGACAATACAAAACGAGTCGCCTTCACTCTATACAGGGGGAGTCAAAAGTCTGGAAACATAGGAACTATGCTTTTCAGTTGCGGAAGCAACTGTAACAGGTACCGTCTACCTTGATATGCTTCAGCAGTTTCTCGAACCACAGCTTCTTGATGATGGCATTCTTGATAATGTTGTGTTTCAACAAGATGGAGCACCATAAATTTTGGATTTGGTCATTCCAAGCCACACGTTAACTTTTGGAGTCTCTTTGCCATTCTATGACTTCAGACGGTCTTTCATTGGACCAGATAATGAAAAAATTATGAAAATAAAATTATGAAAAAAATTTAGAAATTTATACATTTTTAACACATATTAAACATGATAAACATAAATAAAAGTGTGTTTTTAAAAAATTTGTCCGATTTCATTGAAATAGATAGTTAATTCTGGGACACCCTGTATTTGTATTGAAAAGCATAGTTCCTATGTTTCCAGACTTTTGACTCGCCCTTTATAATAATAAAATGTTGAAACATCTTTGTTCTTTACAAGGGGGATTAAGGGATTAACACATCCGGAGAACCAACTCGTATCTTTCTCTGCAAAGGATTGCCTATGGGGATTAAGGGAATAGCCATCCATCGTCTTCGTAGGCGTACGTGAGGGTTCCTCTCATTTACCTTTTTTTCCCTCGCTTTCCTCTCACTCCAATTTTTTCATTTTATTACTTTCTGGTCAGTGCCACCCCTTCCCCACCCCCTTCCCCACCCCCTTCCCCTAACTATGTACGTGTGAGCGGGTGTACGTATGTACACACGTGTGCGCTCTCGTTCCTTGCAAGCATGGTACTCAGTTGTATGTATAGTTGAACTGAATGTCTGAGTCCGTCCCGAATTTAAATGTCGTGCCCAAATATTTTTTAAAGCAGAATATCTTCGTAGGATTTCGGTTTCTTTCCAGAGACTTTCCAGACTGGGCACCAAAACATACCTAAACGATAAGTTTTGAAGGATTTCAAATGGTGGCAGTAGGCTACAGTTTGCGGAGTGATGTAGTTCATTGTATGGATGCCTGACCTACAAATAATCCTGCCCAAACAAAACATTGATTTATTTTCAGGGGTCCAATGAAGACGTTTGTAAATGGGTACGCTTCATCTGCTTTACTTTCAAGAGGAATTTTTTCATTTTTTTTTTTGCACAACTTGCCACTAAATACTCTCATTCCAAAATCTCCGTCGAATGGTTCTTATACTGACTTCTAACTGGAGTAGTGAACTTTCTCTGTATCTGGTCACTTGTAGTAACGGGACTGACTTTTGCTTTCTTTCTGATCGCATTATGAGTGCTTTAGGTCCGTTATTCGTGACTTATCGGATCCTGTTTTTGACTTGTACTCCCCATCCTCGAAAATCCTATTTTTTTTATCTTGCATAATGCTGACTGAGATGTGTGATGTCAGAAGTCTTGGTACAGTTTCGGAAAAAAGTTCGCCTAGAAACATAACCGTTTTAAAAAACATAAAAAGTTACTAATTAGTAATGATTCGATTTTGCTTTTAAAATTTTATTACTATCATTAAAGAGCATAAACTATCAACAGTAAAATATAATATTACCAATTAGTTTTTCTTTAATCCTTCGGTGTGAAAATTTTATAATTATAGCGAAATTTCCCCGAAACTGTACTTGCTTTTGACTTCTGTGCTTGCTTTTGACTTCTGTGGGAAAATTTCTGGTTTCCTCCCCATTTTTAAACATATAAATCATCTTATTAATTTAATAATAAGGTACTTGTAGGTTATCTCCGCCCCCCCTACCAATTTTGACAGAATATTTTCGTTAAAACTAACGAAAATATCACGACTTAACCTAACCAGTTATCAAGGGCGTACAGTTGATCTATTATTAATTCTAACATTGTTTGTTTCTGGAATAGTATTTACTATTTACTAATAGATCAACTGTACGCCCTTGATAATTGGTTAGGTTAAGTCGTGATATTTTCGTTGGTTTTAACGAAAATATTCTGTCAAAATTGGTAGGGGGGGGGGGAGATAACCTACAAGTACCAATAATAATAATAATGTCTGGTTTATTTAACCTCCTTCATAACAGATAAGGTTATATAACAAAAGTGACCTACGATTATTTTTGCGAGATCCGAAACCACGAAACCACACCAGAAAGAAACTTCTACCACTGAGCTATCATGACGCGGTATATAAACTAGGAACTCATTAGTTAATGCAACATTTTAAAAGAATAATTACGAATTAACAGTCTGTTCTCGGGTTAAACTAGCAAAAATGTTAAAAAATCTTTGTAATATTAATAAAAAATCATTATTAATATAAATTGCTATTGCGTTTATCTAAAATGAAATAAAATGAAATTGAGTATTTGATCCACATACTAAAGTTTGGGAAACAATACATAAAATTAATAGTTGAAAAAAGTGGAGATAATATTAAAATAAATGAATTTCAGATAAAATTAAGGTTTTAGACTTTATTTTGGCATCATTATATAAAAAAAAAACTTGCCCAAGCAATGCAGACTAATATTTGAATTCAACTTTTTTTCAAATCAGCCTCCAGCCTTTTACTCCTGTTTTCGTCATCACTATGAGGATAAAAACTATTTTTTTTATAAGTTATTCTGTATTTTCACGTATTTTAGCATGTGTTTCAATTCATGAGGCAATATCCAGTTCAAAAAGTGTAATTTTCTAACTTAGAGCAAAATGCAAAATTATGACGGGGAAAAAGGACGTAGTCCATAAAGTTTGGAGTGATTCTAAACTTTTGGCCACGACTTTACTCGAGCCATGTTAATATTATAAAGTTTATAATCCGAGCTTATTTTTTTTTCCTTCAAACTGATATAAAATACATCTACATTCGCATGTGGTCGTATAGCCATTTCTTTTCACTTTAACGCAATTTTGCATGTAAAGAAAATATTTTACCTAAATATAAGAAAGGACTGAATCGCTACTTTTCCGTTATACCCCTGCAATTTCTCCTTTCTCGGTTAGATCAACTGTACACCCTTCACAATTGGTTAGGTTAAGTCGCGATATTTTCGTTAAAACTAACGAATATTTTAACGAAATACTAACAAATATTTTAACGAAAATATCACGACTTAACCTAACCAACTGTCAAGGGCGTACAGTTGACCTAACCGGGAAAGAAGAAACTGCCGGGGTATAACGAAAAAATACCACTGAATCTTATGCATGTAGACCCTGTAGGGGGATCATGACGACGATGATGATGGGGTTTGTCTGTCTGTGGGTCCTATGTTTAGTTATGTATGTAGGACAAAAGCCCCCTAGGACAAAAGCCCCGTAGGACAAAAGCCCCTAGGAAATATAATAACAAGAATTTTTTGAATCAATATTTTTATTCTTTATTATTTACAGTTTATGAACACTTCTCTGACATGTAAAATATTACATTTATTATATCATAAGACTGCAATAAGGAAGGCATTATAAGTATTATACAGTAGCACACATTAACGCTAATATTTACACAACCATAAAAAATTACATTATAAAAGGATCATCATGCCTTATCTAGGCAAAGTCAGCTTTATAAGTATTATGTATCAGTAGTAGGAATCACATTGTTTACACCCAATTTTATAGATAATGCCTGAATTATTGGTAGGGCTATTTTTTACTATGATATTTTTCACAATATTGTTATAGGAAAATACTACATTAATATCCAAAAGTTTAAGTACATTAGCAATGCCTAAAAAGCCCGGGAAAAATGGAAGTACTAAAATATTTTTTGACAAAGTACGAGTGTTATTATTGACACGATAGAAAGTTCGTTTTGCCTTGTTGAGACAAGATTCCATAAACGCAGATGGGTAACACAGATCACTTCCAATACCGTTGATTTTTTCCAATTCGGCATCGATGTATTCCGGACTGGCGATCCTAAGGGCGCGGAGAAACATTGATGAAAAAATGGCCTTCTTAGTGGGGGTGTCATGTCCCGAGTAAAAGTGTACGTAGGACAAGTTGTTTGTTGTTTTCCGATAGATACTAAACTTAAAACCTGGGCTTTCCCTATGTACACGCACATCCAAAAATGGGATTGACTTGTCTTGTTCCACTTCTAAAGTAAACTTAATGGAGGGGACTTGATCATTTAACTGAAGGAGGAAGTTATCCAGGTCACGATTCATGGGCCAGATACACAAAATATCGTCGACGTCCGGAATACATCGATGCCGAATTGGAAAAAATCAACGGTATTGGAAGTGATCTGTGTTACCCATCTGCGTTTATGGAATCTTGTCTCAACAAGGCAAAACGAACTTTCTATCGTGTCAATAATAACACTCGTACTTTGTCAAAAAATATTTTAGTACTTCCATTTTTCCCGGGCTTTTTAGGCATTGCTAATGTACTTAAACTTTTGGATATTAATGTAGTATTTTCATATAACAATATTGTGAAAAATATCATGGTAAAAAATAGCCCTACCAATAATTCAGGCATTATCTATAAAATTGGGTGTAAACAATGTGATTCCTTTTACATAGGTCAGACGGGAAAGGATTTGCACACACGTATAAAACAGCATCAATATTCCGTCAGAACAGGACAGTTGTCCAGTGCTCTTTTTGTCCATTTGTCAGAGTTATCCCACTGTATTGATTGGAATAATGCTTCAGTTTTATTTCATTCGAGCAACATTGTCAATAGAAATATTCTTGAGTCTGCCATTATTCAACTTTCAAATAACTTCAACATAAGCAAAGGTCTTTTTCAACTCGATCCTGTTGTTTTGAATTCCTTCAAAACAAATCTAGATAAAAAGGGTAGGACACTTAATCTTTGGTAAACTTGTAAGCTACTTTATTAACTTTTAATGTTCAATTTATTTATATATATATCGAAACTTGACTCAAAAAAGGCAAAGTGTTAAACCCGGGCGTATCTCCAGTATAAATTTGTATTATTTTTATAACTCATTTGATCTTGTGCTAAAAATCGATATGCCTCTTTGTTAATCCTCTAATCCTTAATTTTTAAGTTTTACTTCTCCGTTTATTGCATATATATATATATTTGTGTATGTGTGTAGATATGTATGTATATATATATGTATATATGTTTGTGTGTATGTATGTTATTTATTTATATTTTTTTTTCTCTTTCTGTAACGTATATATAGGCCGTAACCTTTTATGTATTTCAGTGTTCCTGAGGATGTCATTAGACGAAAGCGCTTGAGCACCGTTTTGTGTTTCCTTTCCTTCGTGGTTTTATTCATCATAAATATTTTTCACGTGTTACTTTCGTGAAATAATTTTCATATATATATATATATATATATCTGTGTGTGTGTGTGTGTGTGTGTGAAGACATTTCAGAATAATCCTCCATCTTCAACGTTTAATACTACTAGCATACCCAAGTAGCTACCCTTAAATTAGAAAAAGTATAGCCACCTCTACCTTCATTAATAAACATTAATTACACTAAAATTTCTATTGCAACAAATAACAAATGAGAGACTAACTATCACAGGTTAGGTTCAAAAAGAAGACATTATAAAGATGAGTGAGTAGCCAGATATTGAGGTAATTCGGGTTATCTCTCAAATTATTTAATTATTTATTTACTCGTTCCACTTCTTTTAATTGAGTGTTCAGGTATCCATTCATCTACCAACTAGACCGCTAGAGGAAGGATGAATAGCTGGGTGAGCTGCGTGACGTCCGCCCGCAACGGGAATCGAACCCGGGGCCGAGGGATTCATAATCAGCCATGCTTACCACTACACCACCGAGGTACGCAATAGTTCTTAAACTAAAGCTTAGTATTTGAAACAAGAGTAAATGTGAGAATGATATATATATATATATATATATATATATATATATATATATATATATATATATATATATATATATATATATAGAGGGTGGGCCAAAAAAACTATTACCATGATTTTGAACAATATAATTTTACCTTTATCAAATGTTATTTGTACAATCAATATATGTGTCCTGTATAGAATTTCATGGTCTATCTCGTGGTGAAGTTGGATTTTTGCTAACTGTAACCATTATTTTGTAATTCGCTGTTATACAGACACGGGTAGAAAAACTTTCTGTTTCTATACAGATTATGCGGAATATGCCCTCCTCCATTATCAATGCACGCTTGCAACCTTGACTTTCTCCCTTATCGACGGCAGTACCGCATCAAGAATTTTTTCTTGGTAATAAATAGCAGTGATTTTGGCACTTTGATCAACAAAAACAATCTGTGACTTCCCTAACTTTGAAATAAAGATGGAAACCATGACTTTTTGAGAAAAATGCGGACGTTCCCTGCAAAGTCGATCTAAACTGATAGATTTTTTGTCCTGTCTTCCATAAACTCGTCATTTTGCATGTTTATTGTTGAAGCAACCGTAAAGGTCTCGTCGCTGAACTATATTTTCTACACTTCTCTGTCTGGGAATCGATCTAACAGAGCACGACATTTTTCAACTCTTGCTTGCTTATTTGATGCAGAGAGCTTATGAACTTCGACTCTTTTAAAACATTTAAGACCTAGATCATCTTTTACTATACGACGAACACAGGAGCGAGAAATACCAGTAGTTTTTGAAATTTCTCTAACGGACTTGTGGATGTTGGGCCGTTCTTCTTGCCTGCATATTATGGATGAAACCGTGTCAATATTTTCCTCAGTACGTGATGTTTTTGGCCTTCCACTGCCTTCTTTTCGTCTGGTCGACCCTGTGATATCGATTTTCTTTATGAGATATTGAAGTCCAGGTATCGTCCATCGTTTATTTGGAAACTCTTTCTTCATTCGTTTTGCACCCCAGTGTTTCTCCTTACGCAGATTCAATATCAATGCTTCATCTTCCAAAGAGTATTTCATTATGTTATAACTTGTTCACCAACTATAGCAGAATGATGGTCTGAAGTGGAAAAGGAAATAAATTAATTATTTTGTGTAAAAATTAGGAAAATTAATTATTTATGGAGAAACTGACTGTCATCTGAAAGTATCAGTTGCTGACTTTGACCGCCTTTCAATTGAGGACCATTTTCTGATACCTCCCTCCAGTTGTGAGCCTGCATCTCTACTCCTGGGGCGTTGAATCTAGATTCAAAGCCAGCGTTTGAAAGAGTAAAAGTATGGATACGACATACGGCCTCAGCAGTAAGATCAATATACAGGGTGAGCCACAATATTTTTTTCAAAAGTTGGGTAATAGTTTTTTTGGCCCACCCGGTATATATATATATATATATATATATATATATATATATATATATATATATATATATATATATATATATATATATATTATAACAATTAAAATCCCCCAAAGTTAAAAGAATGGAACATTAAAAACCGCGAAGCTTTACTAAAGAATCTTTCTACATCTTTCAGGCGGTGGACAGAAACAATTTCTGTTCACCGCCTGAATGATGAGGGAAGGTTCTCTCGAAAAGCTTCGCGGTTTTTACTGTTCCATTCTTTTAATACTTGGGAATTTCAATTGTTTTATTTAATTTTGTCACGATTATTGTGTTTTTAATATTATATATATATTTTATCTTTTTTTTTTTTTAAGTTACAGTATATTTTCCACAGATTTTTTTTCTTCGTGAAACCTTCTTTCATGACTGTACATTGAACTGTAATGCTCGCATCAACTTCAGAGTGATTTTCAATGCGAAAATAGAGAGAACAAAGCAAATCACTTACCTAAAATGAGTCACTCGATCTTTCATAATTTAATGAAGTTTTTATCGTTCTTTTTATCGTTCTGAACAAATCCTGGCAACAATTCAAGCTTTGTTCTTTAAAACGAATTAAAATTTACGAAATAAAGTTGAAGAAAATAGCCTAAATATCCTGTTGCTTTTGACCGCAAACGAGTCTCGCGATATTGTAAATGAATACGTAGTGTCAAAATGACGAGTTTCAACCCACATAAAAATTTCCCATAATGGCTTAGATTCTTGCCAAATATATAATGGCGTAAGTTATATTATACTACGAGTAAACTCAACATACTTTTTACAATAGTTGACATTATTATAAATTATATAATTTTTTCCCATTATTTCCAAAGGCTTTCAACACTTTTAATGTAAGCTTACTCAATCTACTTAAGCTCCTCCCCCGACAAAAATAAGTATTTTACCAACGCCCCTCTAAAATAGAAGAGAATTAGTATATTCCCATCTTCTCTTTTAGAAATGTAAGTCTACAAAATATTTAAAAAAAAAAAAGGCCGAATAAACTTTAATATTGTGGTGACATCTTTGTGATGGAAAGACAATGAGAAAAATGTAGTTTGTTTTACATGGTCATATAAAGACACCCAGAAAACACACACACACACACACACACACACACGTGTGCGTCTGTGTGTATATATATATATATAAAACCAATCTATATATATACACAAAACACACAGGCACACAAGCGCACATTTGAATACATGCAACGAAGCATATAAATTTGTGTGTGTGTGTGTGTGTGTGTGTGGTGTGTGTGTGAGAGAGAGAGAGAATCCGAAAGCGACGGTCCTGAGAGCAAAGAGCAAACAGAAGTTCCACTAAGAAGGTTTCCAGGGTCTGGATTGAATACTTGAGAGGTCTAAATGAGGCTCGAATAGGCTTAAATAGCCTCCAATGACAAACAGATGAAGAAGAACAGGGCCATATTCCAAAAATTAAATCAACACTTTTATATTCCACATATATATATATATATATACTGTGTGTGTGTGTGTGGTGTGTATGAGAAGTTATTCAAGAAACGTCCCAGAAAAAAAAAAAATATATATATATATATATAACTGATTTTGGCTATTTTAGGCCTATAATAGGGATTTGAGACGAAACAACAAAGTTTAAATATGAAATGGATGAGTGAAATAAATTAGAAATTGCAATCTCGACCTTCTATTTAGAGAGAATGGTTAATGATGGGCGGTTTAAAACTCAGCGGGAATCCTTCAGTCCTTAACCCAACCTCTGCTTAAACAGGGGGTCACCTTTTATCTTCCACCCATCTTGGGTGGAGAAAATCAATAAACTATATATAAACTGTCTTCTAAATATATATATGTGTGTGTGTGTGTGTGTGTGGTGTGTAAACAATAGAAAAGGTAAACATAGACTGTTTCGTTAAATTTAGGAAATTTATCCCGGAAAAGAAAAATCTCTTGGGGTAAAAAAAAAAAAAAAAAAAAAAAGGGCTTGTTTTTTTAATTGGGGGAAATTTTTCTTTTGGGGGGGAGGGGGTTAACCTCCTTCGTAAAATCAAAGGTCACGTGACATAAGGGACCTACAGTTTTAATCGGCAAGTTATTTTGAGTTGCATTAAGTTAACTTAGGTTAGGTTAAGTTATTTTCTTAAAATGTCGGTCCAAGTGAGGTCGATATTAATACCGTCGACGAGAAACTTTATCGACAAACCTATTTACTTAATTTAATTTAATCTAACCTAGCCTATACTTTGACTACTGTCTTAAGTTAATTTAACCTAGCCTATACCTTCACTAACTATATAAGTTAATTTAGGGTAACCTAACCTAAGTTAATATAACCTGAAGGAAATTTGTCCACCGAATTTAACTGACGATAATTTTATCGACAAATTTGCTCTGAATTATATTGCATTAATTTATGTTTGTATAGATTAAGTTAGGTTAGGTTAGGTTAAGTTAAAAATAAAGGCTAATAGATTTATTGGAAATAGTGTATGAGTCTGTTTTCCGACCCCGAAAATAGAAATTGCTCAAAAACGAGTGAGTGCCTTACATAAGGAAACGCCTTCGAGCGAAACCCCTCAAAAGCTGAAAGTCTTTTTCACTCGAAGGCGTTTCTTTATGTAAGGTACTTACTCGTTTTTAAGCAATTTTTGTAGGAGTATTTTATATTTACTAAAATATTAAAATGAACTGAAACGCTTTTCAAGTTAACGGTTGTTAAGAAAATGTTTTAAAATGAGCGAAAGAATATTTTGCTTCGTATTGTCGCGTTTTTCAGCTTAATGATAAAAAAAATTCATTTGAAATCCGTGTAATTTCGTAATAAATCAATACATTTTTAAAATAAAGATATAATTATGCACTTTGTAACGTTTACAATTATTGAAGGATGATCGCGCGCAATAAATTCATAAAACCTGAATGTATTTATTGAATGACTTATTAACAGCCTTGATGCTCAAACCGTAAGTATGAAAAGGAATTACTAGGCTCTTGAATTGATAATTTCTTTACATACTTAAAGGGGATGGTTCACTTTGAAGCAATAATCACCTTTATAATGTTTTATCGTAAGTTCTGACACGATCAGTTTTCGCATACGCGTGTATAATGTGGGTTAATCAGGGCTGTCGAACTGGTGGCCCGTTGGTTGGTTTTCTTCGCCCTGGGGGCCTACTCTTGTAAAACCAAAGTTATATATGTGCGCAAGAAATTAAGGCCTCTATTTTCTTTGTTTTGACGCTTGAAACAACATCTTACTTTTTTGTTGAGGAATATGAAATATATAAATTCTGTCGGTAAGATCTTACACGCGTACTGTAAATGCTGTTAAATTATTTTAATTCAAATTTTAATAGTAAACTATCTGACGGTTCTTTGTATCTGTAATTCAAACTAAATCATATCAACTCGCGTTGTGTATGGTGAATTTAACCCGATATGGACAACTGTTACAAATTTCGGATCAAGTAAAGATAACCTTTCCCAGGTCACACTACAGGGTGTCCCGTAAGTCTGGACCCATAGGGAAAAATAATAAAATTACAAAATAGTCCAAAAATTTATTTATAATATATTTTTTTATTATTTTTATTATTATTTTTATTATTTTTTTATTATGATCTTACTCCGCTGGAGTTTTATTTGTGGGGCCACTTGAAAGCCAAAGTGTACGAGGTCAAACTTCAGAACATTTTCCACCTTAAAGCACGCATTGTGGAGGCGTGTCAAGAAATTTCTGCGACTGTGATTCAGAAAGTGCTGTCGCAGTGGAGATTGCGTCTTCAACTATGTGTGCGACACAACGGCGGACACTTTGAACAGATTATGTAATAAATTTTTGGACTATTTTGTAATTTTATTATTTTTCCCTATGGGTCCAGACTTACGGGACACCCTGTAGTAAAGCAAATCCCTCCCAAAAATGACCAAGTAAAGATAAGCCCCCCCAACCTTTTTTAGTTAGATTTATAAGGCTAACTAACGAAAATATCACGACCTAACCTAACCAATCGTCAAGGGCGTACAGTTGACCTAACGATTGGTTAGGTTAAGTCGTGATATTTTCGTTAGTTAGCCTTATAAAGCTAACTAAAAAAGGTTGGGGTGCTTATCTTTACTTGATCCAATTCATTTATTACAATTTATTGGATAAAAATTAAGAGGGGTGGAAAAAGACTAATTAAAGCGGTATTGGCTGGCAAGTGTGTTGCAAAAATCATTGAAAACATTGTATTTGTGTCGTTCATGCCACAAAAATTCTTGTAGGTACGAGTTCAGGAACTCTCGCTTACATCCAATCATCCGTTTAATTCTTAGTTTGTGCTTATTCCAGTAGCTTTCGACCGCCTGCGTATGCACGCACACCAGTAACTCTATCTACAAAGTTTAAAGAATGATTGACGGTATAATGGGTATAGCCAAAGTCACTCTATTATCTTTACTTGATAATATGATTCTCATGACGTCGTGCCGCAAATTAATATTGGAACTAAACCAACCAACCAAATTTTACCTCACGACTGTAAATTAATTTTGGAACTAAACCAACCAACCAAACTTTACCAACTTTACCAAGTAAAGATGATCCCTCCCAAAAAATGATCGAGTAAAGATAGTCCCTCCCTTTTCTGTTGGGAGGGATTATCTTTATTTGATCCCAAATTTCTAACCTTTCATATACACGCATTTATAACTTAACCCTACGGAAAATTCTGTCCATATAGGGATAATTCACTAACAAGTGCAAATAATTTACTTTTTGCGGTTTTTATACATAATTTTTTTTAGTTAGCCTTCCAAACTGATTGGTACATGTTCACATTTAGTGTAGCCACTTTAAGCTATGGGTGTATGGCGTAGTACCTACACTATTCAGTTGGGAGAGTTTCAATACATACGAAGGAGTCACAGCTGAAAACTGACGCGAATGTTTTTAGAGAGCACATTTTCTAATCGGGACACATGTTTAATGGACGTATTTCACGGTTGAAATCGCTTCAAATTTAATTTTAAAGGTGTTTTTTCACGGGTTAAATACTTGTATGTTTTGGTATTCGGACAGAATCACAGACTCTAATGATAAAGCGTATGGCTGATATACAGTGCGTCCCTCAAGTTGGACAGCCCTCTTGCTAAATTATAAGTTTTTTCTTTGGGTCGGGGTGGAAGTATTTAATCTCCTTCGTAACATCGAAGATCATATAACGAAGAAGACCTACAGTTTTACGTGGATTCTGAACCACGGGTCGCTACATCATCTAGATACAGAAGACGGTCACCCATTCAACTACTACTACGACCCAATGTCGCTTAACTTCGCTGATCTAACAGGAAGCAGTGTTACGACATGGCCACGGCGTAGCCCTACCAAATTAGCCTCGCCTTCAAAATATAGAGAAGAAATTTTACCTTCATGATAATAACTGGAACAACTTTTGAACCTGTAACTTTAAAATTTTAGAGAAATTCGTTATGGATAAGGAAATAAATACAAAATATTCGCCTTCCGCAGCCTTATTAAAGCCCACTTCTACAGTATGTGGGGTCACTGTTGCAGATCCTTCTTCTCCATCCATTCACTTCTGTTTTGATATAAATACAAATAAATAAATACAATAAATACAAAATAAATACAAAATAAATAAATACAAAATAAATACAAAATATTCGCGGATATTTGTTTACAGATCAACAATAGTCTATGATAGAAAGAAAGCTCAGAAATATGGAGACTGTAATTGAGTGTAAAATTACATCAAAATGTTCACCAAAAAACATTTACATAAATAATAAAATAATTATATTTATTACACTGGTCAACACTCATTTTATTGCCAATCATATTAGAGTGATTTTGGGGTAACTTTGTGGTGCTGATTCCGAATATGACATCGGTTTTGCTAGATTGGCTCTAATTTATGAGATAATTGGTACCCCATTGAAACACGTAAAAATGCAAAAAATTTAATGTTCAGGCGGAGCCTACTTACAAATCGCATTGAAATTGTCTCAAATCATACAAAAGTAAACGCATGAAATACATAATGGCATTTTATTCGGTCTCACCATCTAGAATGTTCCGGTAGTTTCCCATATGCACGCGTTATGGTTACGTTTCCTATTAATTGAAGGTATTCATTATCTCAAGAACTAGAGCCAAATCGGAAAAACTACTTTCATTTTGGAATTCAGCAACCCCAAAATACCCTAAATTCGTACGAATTTCCTTGGCAACGAAACAAAAAAATTTTTTTGTTGAGCTGTGTTATTTGTAAATGAATGCATGCCTAAAATATTGAAGAAAATTTCACAAACAACGTAATAGTATAAAATAATCCAGCTCGACTAAATCACAGTGTGGGGCGTAGACCCTAAAAAAAACTGTTTCCAGCTACTCCTTTCAAGTAAAACAGACAGTAGGTCTACCAGCTGCATAAATGAGATTAAAAAAACTCCAGGAACTTTCAGTCCTGTAAAATAGTCCAATTTAACCTTTAAAGCGTTATCAACGAACTGTATCGTCTGTCAGTGCGTATAAAAGTAAAAAAAAAGTGACGTTTAACCGGTTAATATGTACAGGGTGACCCATGAGTTCCAAATGAAACAAAGTGAAAAGTTTATAATAATTTTAGAAATCTTTATTGATTAGTGAAAGTGGAAAATATAAGAATCTCGACAAATATTCTTTCCTTAGTAATCGATTACGTCAGTGTGAGCTCCGCTATATAGATTTTCACTTTAATTATAACCGATTGGGACTTATGGGTCACCCTGTATATATAATAGTGGTATTATAATAATGTTATGTAATATAATTATTAATATTAATGAGCTACATATTTAAAACGTCACTACTATTATTCCAGTAATTTTTAAAACATTTCAGTTACATTTCAATTTACTGAATGATAACATATTTCAGCATAAATATACCCTAGGCGGGGCTCAGCAGAGGCTGTGCGTAAAAAGTAAAAAAGGCAAAATGTATAAAAAAAAAAAATTAATTTTAAAAATGTTTTCCCTAAATTTATCTGAACAACAAAAATTTCCATCACCGTTTCAAAATCCACAACAGTAACAGAGCAAAGTAAAGGAGTCATGTTTTAATTTGTCCGAGAACTGTGTAAGGATAATAAACTATTATTATTTAAGCTGTAGTTATTTCCAAATGCTGATACACTCGTGAGTTTGGGTGCCAATGGTTCCCATTTTCTAAATAACTGATTTTTTCTGATGTTTTAGTCAACAAAGCGAAGTTATGTCGCCAAAAGCATCAGTATGCTTTTCATATATATATATATATATATATAGTATGTTACCGGCAAACTCAGACGGTAAACCGCAGATTGCCTAGACATTCCGCGGATTCCCGTCGATATTTGACAAAGACCGAAATATTCTTTTATTTCGCACTTTGTCTAAATCTTAACAGGTAATCTGAGGAATGCCTGCATAGGATTAGTCAAGGTCCAAAGTAAAGTGTTATTTCGGACTTTGCCTGGCATTCAGGCAATCTGCGAAGTGCCTAATAAACAGGTTTCAACGATATCTAATCTACAGTTTCCAGAAATCAAAATCGGGACTTCCGTAACAATTCTGATTCCTAACATTGATAGGAGTAGTAAAGGAGACCCCCCCAATTCAATTGGAGTTGTTATGGATGTAAAGGAAGAAGGCTATTATAAAATAGGAAACAGGCTTGGAATAATCAGTTCGCTATACTCCCGTAACCAAATACAACCACGCAAAGAGGTATTCCTTAAAGTAGAAGATGTTCTCGAGTCAACCATTTCCTCCCGGGCTATTAACAGTCAGGAGTCTTTGTTCGGAAGACAGGGCTTTATCAGGCGCAACTGCACCAAAATGTGCGTTGCTAATTCTTGCAATTGCAAAAGGAAGAAAGTTTTGTGCAATTCAAAATGCCATAATCTAATTCTTGCTGCAATAAATGAGTTTTAAAATTTTGCTTTTGTTCAAACTTTTTCTTTGAACTTTTAATTAATATTATTCATGTTTCGTATCTTTAGTGTCGCTGTAAAGTTCAATAAATATAACATCTTGTTATAATATAGGTAGTTCTTTGATGATCCTCGGATTGCCTGTTAAGATTTAGACAAAGTACGAAATGAAAAGTTGAAACCTGTTTATTAGGCACTTCGCAGATTGCCTAAATGTCAGGCAAAGTCCGAAATAACACTTTACTTTGGACCTTGACTAATCTTATGCAGGCATTCCTCAGATTACCTGTTAAGATTTAGACAAAGTGCGAAATAAAAGAATAGTTTTGTCTTTGCCAAATATCGACGGGAATCCGCGGAATGTCTAGACAATCTGCGGTTTACCGCCTCGTCGGAGTTTGCCAGTAACATATATATGAGATGAATTTCACACTGAACCCTAAAAGGACGACCATTACATATTGGTAACCTTCCAAATACACGCATTCATAACTTAACTCTACAAACAATTCCGACGTTAAAGGATTAAACACGTGAAATGAATGAATACGCAGCCCACAAGGAAAAAGAAAAAAATTAATCCAAGGCCTTTCGGGTATTCAACAATACACATGACAAGGTGTATTGTTGATTTGCATTATATATATATGTATATATATATATATATATATATATAATTTTTTTTTTTTTTGAGACTGTCAAACTTCCATTTTATTGTACTCCCACATAAGCTTCAATTTGGTAAGCCTCTTAGGTGTCCTCTCGAGAGCCCACGAATGAAACCTTAACTTTTCTGCCCTTTATCACCTATGCTCTTTCTATGCGATCATATGACCCACCAAATACGTAATCGCATAAAAATTGAACAGCTTCTCCTTATGCAACCACATATGTTGACATAAGATTAGACGTGAAAGCTTTCAACCCTTGAAGTGCCACTCACCATTTTTTTCGTCTTTCTTAAATGGAAATGGCACTCTCTTAAAATTAATTATAAAGCATTCTTTATAAATGGAATATTTATACATGTAATCTTCTTTAATTTATTATAACAATTGATTCGTGAAATCCAAAGGACTCTTCATATATATATATATATATATATATATATATATATGTGTGTGTGTGTGTGTGTTACAGGGAATCTGTGTAACTAGGAATTTCATGAAATCCCTAAAATGTTCAGGGATTTCATGTAAGGATAAGTCGTGATATTTTCGTTAGTTTTAACGAAAATATCACGCCTTAACCAAATCAATCATCAAGGGCGTACAGTTGACCTAACCGGGCATTCAATTAACCAAGCATTCAATAATTTTCCCGTATGTTTAACGAAAATATCACGACTTAACCTTACATGAAATCCCTAAACATTTTAGGGATTTTATGAAATCCCTAGTTGTTGTTGTTGTTGTTGTTTAGCCGATCAGCCCACCCTGATCGAGCAAGCCGGCGGCACGCAGGTAACCGATCGCCCTCTCCGGAGTGGACCAGAGGTTCCCTCTCCGGAGTGGACCAGAGGTTCAGCGCACTAGTGATGTTGTGTTGTGTTCGTTGTTGTGCTAGAGCGGTACAGTCCGTCATAATGTGTTCAATTGTTTGTGGTGTGTCTTGGCACAGGTGGCAGGTGTCGTCTATGGAGTTGTCTAGTCTGTGTTTATATGTCCGTAAGTTTGGGTGATGTCCACATCGGAATCGTGCTAAGTTAACTCGATCCGATCTGCTCAGGCTGATCTCTGACCTGTTAATGGGTGGCGGCTTCGCACCTAGGACCGCATTCGGACCGAGTCGTGTCAGTGCTTTGTGGGTTAGATGTGTGTGTATGTGTTTTCTGTACTGTGTGATGTCTGTGGGGCGTGGTATGGAATGGAGTATTTCGTTATAATATCTCTCTGGTGTTACCTTAATGGTGCGAGGTGTTGGTGCATGATTGTACATGTAGTGGCAAGGGTGTTGTGGGTTAGTTGTCGCTGCTGCATGAATTGTGTTCCCCTCATGTCTAAAGTTCCCTAACTTTTAGTATTTTTGTTTCTGTGTGCAGGTGTTCTATTGGTGTTGTTTGAGTGCATCCTGTAATGATACGAAGTGCGTTGTTTTGTATTGTTTGTAAGGTGTTTATGTGTGTGTTTGAGATAATGGGTGCCCAGCATGGGCTAGCATAGTCCATAACTGAGCGAATATATTGTTTGTATATGAGTGATGTTGTTTCCTGCTGGTGTCCAAAGTTTGTGCCTGTTAGTACCCTAAGCGTGTTAAGTCTTGACGTACATTTGGTTTAATGTCCTGAATGTGGTTTGCAAAAGATAATGATGTGTTGTATGTGACACCAAGTATTTTGGTTCTGTGAGTGTGTGGAATGTTGATGTTGTTTAGTGTAAGCTGTGGAATTACCTGGTGTTCTTTTGTGTTGCTTGTAAGCAAGGTGATGGTTGATTTTGTGGGCGCTACTTTGAGTCTATTGTGTGTGAGCCAGTCTTGTATACTGTTTATGTATGTTTGTAGGTTATTTGTAGCGGTGTCGATGTTGTTGTGGGTGGATGTTAGAGTGATATCATCTGCATATGATGATAAGGTAAGCTTGTTATCTATGGGTGTTGGAATGTCATGCATGTATAAGTTGAAGAGTGTTGGTGAGAGAACAGAGCCTTGAGGGACCCCGTTCGGAAAAAGCTTGTTTTTGGATGACTTGCCATTAAATGTGACATGTGAGTATCTTCCTGAGAGATAGTTGCTCAGCCACCTTTGGTGTTATTGTGCATGTTTGTGTTGAGTATTTTGTTTATGAGAGGGAAGCGTGGGATAGCATCAAATGCTTTACTAATGTCTATTGTTGCTAATAGTGTACGTTGAGCTGGTCTTCTGGAGTTGATGCCATCCATGATGTGCTGCGTGAGGTTAGTGAGTAATGTCGTGGTTGAGTGGTGAGGTCTGAATCCATGTTGAGTAGGCGATAGTGGTATGTGTGGGTTGGTGATTTGTAAGATTAGTCTTTCTGTTACTTTGGAAGGTGTGCATAGTAAAGTAATGGGTCTATAGGAAGCTGGTTCTGTTGGATTTTTGTTTGGTTTGAGTAGTGTAATAATTTTACCTTGTTTCCATATGTCAGGAATAATACAGTGTTGGTATGAATATGTGCTGATATTTGTGAGAGCTAATATTCCTTGTGGGCCCAAGTGTTTAAGGTGTATGTTAGATATGTTGTCTGGTCAGTAGCCTTCGAATTCTTAATGTTTTTGATGATCTTGGTGGTCTGGTCTGTATTGAAGGGTGTAATGGTCATGTCGAGTCTGTAGGTTTTCTTGTGTCTGGCTGTTTGTCTGTCTGCATGTTTCTGGTTGTTGTCCCTAGTTATACAGATTCCCTGTAACATATATCTATATATACAGGGTGGCCCATAAGTCTCAAACGGTTATAATTAAAGCGAAAATACAAAAAAATCAAACAAAGTAAAAAGTTTATAATAAGATTAGAAATATTTATTGATTGTTCAAAGTACGAAATACAACCATCTTGCCAACTATTCTTTCCTTATATAAATCTATCTAGCATCTAGCGGATTTTCGCTTTAATTATAACCGATTGGGACTTATGGGCCACTCTGTATATATATTGGGATCAAATGTAGAATTCGGACCCCAGCCTTCTTTAGTTAGCTTTATAAGGCTACTAACGAAAATATCATGACCTAACCTAACCAATGGTCAAGGGCGTACAGTTAACCTAACGATTGGTTAGGTTAGGTTGTGATATTTTCGTTAGTTAGCCTTATAAAGCTAACTAAAGAAGGCTGGGGTCCGAATTCTACATTTGATCCATATATTGTAGCGGGTTGTCATATGAAGCTAAAGCAAGGGGATAGGTTGTTAAGTCCCACCAACAAATTTTTTAAAAGAATAAACAAAAACTATTCTTACTTAAAGAGATAAACTTTTTTTTTCTTTTAGGTGGAGCCTACAAGGTCCGCTTTGGGTTCGACTTTTGTAAAGCTTTCATTCAGGGCTTAAGCAAAAAATAATCCAAGCTCTTGAATTACTTTTTTTCATACTCATCCCAATTTCTATGACTTAAGCGGACACTTTTTAAATTTAAAAAATTCGCCAAAATTTAATGTTATAATCAAAAGCTCAAAAAATCTCAAACTGTTTGGCACGTTCCACTTTGCGTAGGTATGTTTGGTTTGTCTAGGTGTGCACAATTTTTTTTTTTACGTCTTCTAGTTTTTATGATCCCGGGTAGAACCCCTTGATTTCGAAAAATATTCATTGAATATCGGGTAATAAATCCGTCGGGTCAGTAAGGTTATGATTTCCAAACGCGTATCAATTCCTAACGAATAGAATTAAGAAAAACAATTTTTATTTTTATAAAGGCGTAACCCTCTTATTAATTTCCAAAAATAAATATTTGCGCGAAACCCAAATAGTAATTTAAGCTTTTGAGTGATGTTATTATACGTCATAATAAAGTTATGTTATGTACAAATTTAATAGTGATATCATATAAATTTTTTATTTTATATTTATTTTATATTATTTATATTTATTTTATATTTATTTATATTCCTGCTGGTCAGGGAAAGCTAAATTTTATATACAGGGTGATTCAAAAGTCAGGTTACATAGGGAAATATTGTATTATGTAATGATACAGGGGAATAGTCACATCACATGTTCGATATGGCCACCGCCGTTAACGGCAATGCACTTGCGCAGCAAGCTAGGAATATCACATCAATGCGCTCCTCCTTCGATAACATCTCATAACTCATTTACCTGCAAAGAAACAGAAAAGCCCTATGTAACCTGACTTTTGAATCACCCTGTATAATGAAAAAACGAAATTAGGTCTACAATATCAGATAAATGGAATTTTGGGAATCCTGTAATCATTTTTTTTAAATTTTGGGTTGTTTAACCTCTTTCGCAACATATAAAGTCATATGACGAAGGGGACCTACTGCTTTACGTGGGATCCGAACCACGGGTCGCTACATAGTTTGGACGCAGTGGACGGTCTCCCATCCAACTACTATCCGACCCATTGTCGCTTAACTTCGCCCTAAATAATTTCTTAAATTTTAACTATAAGGTTCAGATAAAAGAAAGCTATGCATAACATACGCAAGTTTATGATCACATTGTGTGCTAAATGTGAACATTACACTGCACATTTTTTTCGAAAGATTGTATCGAGATTGTAAAGATGGAACACTTTATACGTAACTTAAAAGATATTTTTCCATAGAAACAGCGCAGCGTTGTTATGAACAGAAAAAATGTTACATTTTAATGAAAGATACACTCTTTAAATTATAAAAAAATATTATATATAGTGACATTCTGTAAATTTCTTCTTCGACTCTGGCTGAAGAATTTCTCACGTCCAGCAGAAGAGAAACAAGATGGTAAAGTCAGAACGTATTTACGAGAGTCCGCGTGGAAAACGCGTGTCCTCTGGGATATTTCTCGGAAACGGCGAGAAATTTCCACGTCACCAGAGTGCGGCTATAAAAGCGTGAGTCCAATTCGCCTTCATTGGCTCGCTTGCTCTTCAGCTTTCGTCGCAGAAACTGGGTTCACTCCGAGCTGCTATTTGCCTCGCTCAACCTCCTTCCTTCGACTCTCGCCTTACTCACCGTCCGTCAATTCAACCTTCGATTCTATTTCTCATTCAGCAAGGACTCCATCACTGTTGCAAACCTGCAACTTCTTAAATCGCTATGCAACCTTTTCAACCAACACTTAATTTCTTCAAGCAGCCACGTAATCTCTTCGTCAGTTCCACAACGCCAATACCGAGGCGCCTGCATATCTTTTGTTTGCATACTAATTTTTTTATTATTGTACCTAATTTGCTCTGTGTTAATTGGTAAACCGTGTTCGATACTTGCTTTTAATGAACTTTAGTCCACTAAATGTTCTTTCACACAGACATGTAGAGCCAGAAAGGGATAATACTTTGTGAACACATGATAACAGTTGTGGGAACTGCTCTCTGAGAGGACGTTCCAGAATCGAGTAGCTCCTCATTTTTAAATTATCTTTGAATATTCCTTCTAGAGCTGTGTCATGCTGCAAGCCAATCAATTTACTTTTCAAATTTCTTGTCTCGTGTCCTAGAACAGACAGCTCTGCAACATATTTAGTTATGCTTCAAGAATTTCCAACAAGGCGGAATGACTGACAAAATTTCTGAAAATTCTATAAATTGAATTTCTTTTCTTCCTGCAAGTGGATAAAAATGTGTATGAGTGTTTTTTCATCAATAACTTCATCCGAGTTTTCTTCAATGATAGATCAACAAATCAGACTAATTAAGTAAGCTCTTTTTATGAAGAGAATAAATAAATAAATTCTTAACATAGGACATCATCAGTACACGTGGCTATCAGTTTATCCCAGTAAAGTTCATGTTTTTCAAATAAATGCCACCTCTTTGTAGCTTGCTAGTAGCTTATAATTAAATAAATTGCTGGTATATTTAATAAAGTTTCTGATTTGTTTGGGGGTCACTAGTTTGTTCGTAATTGCAATTTGTAATTCTTCAATTAATTGTGGAAAAGGATATGCTGGTTTCTTCTCTTTAATTACAGTTAATATTCCCTCTAATTAAATGACGTTGAACTCCTTTCCTAGTTCTTTAGGGAACTTTAGTGCTCATATACCCAAATTATTTCAATATGTAGTTACTAAACAGTAAACAAGTCATAATATCTAGTTTTGATAATGGACCTGAGATGTTCATTTTCTCTATATCTATAATGACTATTTCCCACAGAGTCATTTTCCTATACCATAATTCAGATTACGAGACCATACGAAGCAGGAAAGAACAATTTAAGTAAAAAGTTTTCATAGGTCTAACCTCGGATTGCTGACAAGAATATTTCCGTCTGAACAAAGACCAAGTAAAACAACCATTAGCAGTGCCAATATATAGACCACAGTCATTTTAAGTTTCTAAAAAGATTTCAAAGACATGCTGCCGGAACCAGTGATTTTCCGGCAGAAGGAAGAACCTCCAAACTGTCGAAGTAGAGGTCAGTCATCGTTCCGCTTTGCAACAAGAAATATCTCCGTTTTGCCTCATCCGTTTCAGGACGCGAGTCACTTTCGCTTTTCACGCTTAAAGGCCTCAGAATTTCATTCATTATACCACCAAAAGAGCAATTGCAACAAGTAGCCTATAACTGATGCCATAAAACAACCTCAACAAACTGGTTCTGTGTGTCATTCCTTGAATTAAAAATATTTTCTGTAATTTTTATTCTTTCCACTTTCTGCATTATCTTCCCTTCGAACTTGAATTTGATTACCATTATGCTCTAGAAATACTTTAAAAACGCAAGTTAATCCACACTATGCTCTATGTGATGTCCTTTCAGCTCATTAATTCTTTGCACGGACAACAAAATTTTGTAGTACTCTGGACAGAGTATCTGTTGAAATTTGAGAAATTTCTCGTTCAATGAAATGTTTTCAATTCTTCTAGTGTGTGTGGATTTTGTTTAACCCTTAACTGGTATGGTGCGGTTTAGTTACATAAGTGGTATGGTGCGGGTCCATACCACCATACCAGTTAAGGGTTAAACATTCTACTTTTAAATAACCCCACAGATAAAAGTCACATTTGGTGACATATCTGGTGATACATCTGGTGATATTGGTGGCCATGATATTCTTTTATCATAAACCTCCGGAAATCTGTTGGACAGGACTCTTCTGTTGAAAGTATAGAGTAAGTATCGTGGGCTGAGAGGACATCACATAGAGCATGTTTTGCACTAGGGAACTAACTCCCAATATGTATAGAAGGTACATTAAAAATTTCATGTTTTTATTTCAATTAATAAAAAAATACAAACCTTTTAAAGTGTCACATGCTTAAAAATTCGCCCGATACTTTCCTTCTGAGAGTTATATTGGTATCATACATTAACCTTAAGCGTAGAAGTGGAAAGAAAAGCTAAGTCAAAGAAGTTACAGCTGCTAACAAAGATCTGAAGATCTATCCCAGGGTAGCCCATAAAGAAAAGAATCCATGACAGAGAACTGCAGAAATTTAACTAAAATCTCGTATACAATGCTGACACCTATATCTTCAAAACTTTGCTGCAGAAATAACAGTAGTATTCCCATAGGAAAGACAAGGTACCTCTTCTTTCGCCAGACATTGCTGACAAAAGGGGTGAAATAAGAGATATAGGAAAGTAAGAAACTATGTAAACTAAAAAACAGTGTATAACTTATTCATATGATGTTAAAAACCCTCCTCAAGTGTTTTCACACTATACGTACAGTGATCTCGTGTATCCATTCATTCATAATAGAAAAGTGTAAAATAAAGGACAGCATGAAACTCAATGTCGCATTAAACTAGTCTACAATATGAATGTTTTTAATGATTTATTTATTTATTTATTACAAAAAGTAACATTTTGTGGACCTCATTTCAACACAAAAAGCCAATCACCATCGTGATGTTAGCCGAAATATTTACATAAAATATATAATATGCCTTCGTACAAAGGTGTATTCAAAAGAAGGGACACTGATCAGGGAACTATTCAGCTGGTCAGCACCCCCTAACTCTGATACAAACTCCTCAAACAGCACAACACCCAGTGTATATATATGTAGCTCTACCAGCAGTTTCTTCACCCTCAAGCATTTCCTCAACAATACAATTCAAGTCTTTAGTCAGTGATATCTACAGACAAGCATTTATTCGCGCGCTTTTCTTCTTGATAAATGGGCATACGGCGACCAGAGACAAGCGACCTTGAAACCTTCGCATCCCGCTTGAGGATATATACTTCTCGCTTCTTTGGAAAAAGATGACGTCACACTTCCCAGCACCAGCTTATTTCTTTCTTAAATAACTCCAATCACAAGCGAGCGACCAACATGTGACAACCATTTTTAACGCCCTTCGTAGGGCATATTTTGCCATTCCTACTTTTCACTGTAAACTCTCAAATTCAATCGCTCAACTTACTTTCGTTTATCATGTAATCTACAGTTGCTCATCCATGTAATTCAACTAATAAGCTGTTATAGAGCATAATTAATCAGTCATTCAATTTAAATCTCATTTATTTTGTGTACCTGCATTTGTTCATCTGTAATCATTATTTGTGACTTTCATTAATTGTTTCGTTTTAATTGAAGGAAGAAACTTCATTCAATTAATCTCCTCATTTTAGTGACATTTATTATTTTGATCGAAAGATCTGATGACTTCGAGCCTCAAGCAATCATTTATTTAATTAATCTAATTACATTTATTATAGGGCCTCCTGTCAATTGGATAATATATATATATATATAGAGGATGAATTTATGTTAACGCAAGAAATAACAGAAAACACAAGAAAAAACAACTGCCTAGATTTGGTATTCACAAACAACAGTAATCTAATTGATAATGTAGAAATATCCCCAACAATGATATCGGACCAGACCACAACATCATTGAAATAACAACTACTATAAAGGCAACGGGAAAGGAAAGAACACGCACAACAGAAAGAAGCAAATTCGAAATTTTTAATTTTCACTCCAAAGCTATAAACTGGGAAGATGTTACATCCAGCATGGAAGTAGTAGATTGGAAAACCATTTTCGAGGACAAGACAACGGAGGAGATGCTAATAACGTTAGAGGAGAAGACGTTAGAAATTGTAGAAAAACATGTCCCAAAGATACAACAAAGAGGAAAGAGAAGCAGGTTCGAAAGACAAAAGAGGGCATTGTTTTGAAAGAGAAAAAGAGTGACTGCAAAGTTAAGTAATTGTAAAGATAGCAACATCAGAAAAATATTAAATGATAAACTGCAAAGTATCGATGTCGTCATACAGGAACTAATCGAGAAGCATACAGAAAAAGAAGAAGACGACGCTATAGAAGCGATAAAGGCTAACTCAAAGTACTTCTATAATTTCGCAAAAAGAAAGTAAAAAAACCATGCGACTATCGGACCTTTAAAAAATGAGAACAGTGATTTATCGGATGATCTAACAGAAGTATTTGAAATATTAAGAGCTCAGTACGAATCATCTTTCAGTATCCCAAAAACTGACAAATTGATATGCGATAGAAACGCGTTCTTTGAAGAAGAACCACAAGGGGAAAGTATAACGGATTTCGACTTTACGACAGATGATATTACACAAGCCATAGAGAAACTAAAAACACACTCAGCGGCATGACCGGATAAATGGAATGCCACACTGATCAAAAACTGCAAGAATGCAATCACTGAGCCCCTATACTGGATATGGAGACGATCACTAGACACGGGAGAAATACCGGGCATCCTGAAGAGCGCGAACATAGTCCCAATATACTGTATAAAGGAGGAGATCGATCCGAAGCCAAAAACTATAGGCCAGTATCGCTTACATCCCATCTCACTAAAATATTTGAAAGAATAGTTAGACAGAAAATCTATGACGTTTTGGAAACTCAGAAAAAAATTAATGATAACCAACACGGGTTTCGGTCAGGCAGATCATGCCTATCACAACTAATGAAACACTACAACAACATTATTGATTCACTTGAAAGTAATGAAAACTATGATGTACTATACACAGACTTTGCTAAAGCGTTCGAGAAGTGTGACCACGGAATCATAATACATAAACTGAAATATATGGGAATAACAGGAAAAGTAGGGAAATGGATATATAATTTCCTTAGTGGGCGGCGGCAAGTCGTTACAGTATAAGAAGTGGCTTCATCAGAATCAGAGGTCCTCAGGTCAGAACCACAAGGAACAGTATGAGCTCCACTACTCTTCATAATCATGCTAACTGACATAGATGAGGACGTTACCAGAGACAGCACAGTAACATCCTTTGCGGATGACACAAAGATCAGTAGAAAAATAAGAAACCCAGAAGACATAGGATCTCTACAAACCGGCATAAACAGAATCTACAAGTGGACAGAAGACAACAATATGAAGTTTAACACCGAGAAATTTCAGCTATTACGGTACGGAAAAAGAGAAGACCTAAAATCCATGGAATATTATACCCCAAATGGACAGGAAATTCAGAGAAATTCCAGAACAAAAGATTTAGGGGTTGTAATGAAATGAGAGATGATGCGAAATTTGAAACACAAAATAAGGTAGCAGTAAACAGAGCAAAGAGAATAATGGGTCAGATATTGAGAACCTTTAAACGAAGGGATAGGAATGTAATGATTCCTCTACTGAAAACCCTGATAATACCCAAATTGGAATACTGCTCGGTCCTAACATCCCCATATAAAAAAGAAGACGTTAGACAGCTGGAAGGGATTCAGAGAAGCTTCACAGCCAAGATCAATGGGTGCAAAGAACTAAATTACTGGGAAAGGTTACGCGAACTAGACCTATATTCACTGGAAAGTAGAAGAGAGAGATACACCATTATTTACACTCGGAAAATAATGGAGACACTAGTCCCTAATTTTACTCTGAATCTTATAACTCCCCAAACAACGGTGGAAAGTAGAAACGGTAGACTGTGTCGTATTCTCAAATTGAAGGCGAGACAGGGAACATTCTTAACACTGAAAGAAAATAGTTTTGTAGTGAGACGACCAAAACTGTTTAATCAGTTGCCCAAAGACCTAAGAAACACGAAGGGAGTTGCAGTGGAAATCTTCAAAAAAAGACTGGACGCCTGGCTCAGAACAATCCCCGATGAACCGGGCGTACCTGGCTATGTGAGGTAGAGAGCGCAAGAATCCAACTCACTACTTCACCAGGCCAACTCGAGAGGAGGGGCGACAAGCTTGACCTTCGCGAAATGAGAAATCATCGCGCGGAACCTTTGTAAGGTTGTAAGGTAAGGTGTGTATATATATATATATATATATATATATTATATATATATATATATATATATATATATATATATATATATATATATATACACAGTGGTCCCTCGGTTAACGATATTAATTGGTTCAATGAAAACCACCGTTAATCGAAATTAACGTTAATCGAATATAGGAAATAAACGTTAAAGGCTTAATTCGTTCCAAGACGATCGGAAGTTGACCTTATTCACCCTAAAAACATAGTTTATAATATTTAAACACGCAATTTAATAAATAAACGTTATAAGAACATATTAAAGCATTAATATTAATAGAAGCATAGCTAAATAATGAATAAATAGTGCATAAAATAAAAATTCTTACCTTAGGCTAAGAAGATGGATGACTTAAGGGGTTGATGGCTCCAATCTTATTCTCTTTCTGAAGAAACGCTCATAAAAGGGCGTCGCTGATTGGCTGAGGCCTGCCAAGTCCACTTAGGAATGTTCCGATTGGCCGAAATTGGCGGCCGCGTGATATCGTAAACATATCGTTAATCGAAAATTCATCGTTAATAGAAACAATGGGAACCCCCAATGAGGTGGATCGTTACTCGAAATATAGTTAATCGATGGCATCGTAAACCGAGGGACCACTGTGTGTGTGTGTGTGTGTGTGTGTGTGCAAACGTCAAATGGACATAAGTGAGACTGAGTGCGTGATAATTCACAGATGTAGTGGGGTAATTTTTTTGTGCTTGGAACATTCAAAAATTTAAAATAACATACAATCAAAATATCGTTTATACAATAAGAAGTTATGCATGGGATGTTCTTAAAAGAATAAAATTAAGTGTAATAAAGTGACAAATTCATAAAAGAATAAAAGATAAATAGTTGTACGTAAAATATAAGTACCTAATATCCTAAAGGTAATATGCGTACAAAATTATTTTTTAATTTGATGCCGATTTGAACAAACAACGAACCAAAGTAATGTTGACGTAAATGGAAGTTGTACGAGTATTTACTAGTTGTACGAGTATATATGCAAAGCTTCTCATTCGTGAGTTACTGAGCAAGACATAAAAATGACCAGGAACAACTACAGAATAGTTGATGAAGTGATTGTTTTGCATGAACATAGTGAAAGTCACTTCGACAGAGCAAGTAATGTAAATATATAAAAAATCAGCTGTGCATCGAATCATACAGTAATACAGCTGCAATAGCACTGTCGTCAACAGGATGCTTGAGAAAATGGGGAGAAAGAGGATAACTACTGCAAGAGACGACTTAAAACTTCTAAAAATTTGTAAGAAAAAACCCTAAGGAAGACAGATGCAAAAAACTTCACTTTTCTACGTGAAGGTCAAAATATGATAATAAAAACCCACTCTAATAGACAGAGTTTATTTCCACAACAGTTTCGATGCCCACTGGCATCCTCTTCGGGTGGATACAGAAAAACGAGAGGTGGAAAAACGAAATTTTCTGTATCCACCCGAAGAGGATGTCAGTGGGCATCGAAACTGTTGTGGAAATAAACTCTGTCTATTAGAGTGGGTTTTTATTATCAACCTAAGGAAGACCTTATATGACATTCAAAGAGATGGAAAGCTGTGGGATGAAAATTTCTACAAGAATAGTGAGAACGTGTCATGGAGTGCATTCGCCATCTTAAAAGCCGTTATTGTAATAGCAAAGATGAGTGCAAAGAAATGGCAATAGGTACGAAAGTACAAAGACTTCTTCGCTGTAGAGATTGTCAACAGGTAAGGTGTCTGTAGACGATTGTCAACAGGTAAGGTGTCTGGAATGTGCACTTCATTTTTTAGAAAAAGTCACGCAAAGTTTGTGGGTAATTTTCAAGAATGATCCAAAATATTCAACAAACACTTCGTAATCCCTTCTAAAGAATATAATTAACCTTACCTACTAATATTTTGCTCCTATATAGACCCTTACTTTAAAAACTAAAAAAAATATTACGAATAATTTTGCATGTCCAGAGGTGTGATGTTCATTATCTGAGATGTTTTTTGTTTCCTTGAGAAATATTAGAATTTGAGTTCATTTTACTGAGGTAATTTTTACTAGTGATGAGTCTCGTTTTTTTTTTGTTTTTTGGAGTTCGAACTCATTTCGTAAGGTACTGTAAATAAAGGGTGCCAAGAGATCAACTATTCGTCACAAAGTATCCTGAGAAAGTTATGGGTTGGTCCTGCTTTGGGATCCATAGAAAATGAAATTTGTTTTTTATGAATAGAAGGAATAGAAGCCAAAAATATATGCCACTGTTGAAAAAAAAAGGTTGTTTCCTATCGTTAACAACTGCTTTGGACTTAGAAAATGAAACAAGATTTGGCACCATGTCATATAGCAAATATTGTGAAAAGTTTTTAGAAGAAAATGGCATAGAAGTAGTAGACTGATCCGGAAATTCACCAGATCTGAATCCAACAAAAATCTTTGGTGAGAAAGATGAAAAGAAGACATTTCAACTAAGAAAAACTTTATAAGACGTCTTCGTGAGTCGGAGTCGATGCAAGAAGAGATGATAGGATTTGAAAGCAAAGGTGGGTCACACAAAGTATGAGAATAAAAATAATTTTCTATCATACTCTTATTTCAGGCCTAAATATGAAATATATCTCAAAATTTCATTACATGGTAGCCTAAAAGCAGTGTCCCAGTTTTATTGGCCAGTACTATATATAAAAACTGTACTGGAATTTGTGGGAAACATTAGTTAAGTACAAGAATATCTGAAGGTCTTGTAAATTTAGTATAAAGTTAAATGGACATTATGTAAGCTTAGGTTTCAAAACGAACTAGTATATATATATATATATATATCCACATTTACATACGTACAAATACGTTTTAAAATTATAACTTATCACTGAATTGCTTGGTTTGTACACGATAAGCGAAGATTATGTTGACATTGTGTCAAATTCTCGAGACAATGGCACTGGATCTCCGAAGACTATGTAACATTGAAAGTATCATAGATTGCTCCGTTAGGGTTTAGAATTTTGGAATGTCTTTGCCTGATACGTTGCTAAGATTACCAAGATGGGTTTTTAAGCAAGATTTGAAACTGGAATGAGATTATTTGATTATCGTAGGAAGGCAACATGTGACATTTCCTCTCTACAAGCACGAGACATTTCATTACTTCTGAAATACATATCAAGATGTTGATGGTTTGAAGGAAAATGTAGGACCTAGTGAGGAAGGTAATTGTATATAACTCTGCATACAGTAAATCTGCGGATATCAAATTGCAGTTTCAAGTTTATAAACTCATCCAGTTTAACTTTTCTGGCATAGAAATTGCATGATGAAATCTTATTTTGACGTTCTTCATCAATCTTATGAATAGGTTTCATCATATGAATATGTATTAGGTTTTATCTGGATTTACTTTCAAGCCTATATTTTCATGCTGTTATTTCAGCTTATATATCTAAGTCTATTTCTCTTATTATTTCATTAACTTCATTCAGCTTGCTTCGGTGAGGAAGCCGAACAACATCTTCAGCAATACATGTATGCACGACGATTGTACAAAGGGTTGACAAAAGTGAATAGACACCTTAGTTTTCCATAGTTTTTTATTTGATAATAAAAGTCAATAAATCATAACAGATTTATTGAATCAATATATTTAAAATCGTGTTGCTGTCCCCTTTGCGTTATTATGTAAAGCTGACAAACGTTCTGGCATTCCATTGATGAGCTTTTCCGTTTGGTCTTGAGAACGATCATAGTGGTGTCTATTTATTTTTGTCAGCCCTCTGTAGAGCCACTCGTAAACTTTGTATAATATCAAAAAATTCCTTAAACATATTTACTATCGGGAAATATATATACACCACTGATTAGGTTAGGTTAGGTTAGGCTAGGTTAGGTTAAATTAAGGTAGGTTAGGTATAGCACCTCAACAATGAGGGACTTAACAGACAACATTCTTCGAGCCCCAAATTGTTTCCGCGTTACTTATTATGCTTTTCTCGGTTTGATGGCATTATGAAATTAATAGGTTAAATTAAGTTAGGGCAATTAGCTTTTCTTATATATATATATATATATATATATGGAATTAAAAAAGTTGGTACGTCCTTATTCGGAGATATACACACACACACACACATACAGTGTGTGTGTGTACGTGTGTGTGTGTTTTACACAGACAGGGTGAATAATACGAGCAGAAACGGAGCAACCTGAATATTGACTATTGAGCCCGAGATGAAGTAGATTTATGCTGTACCGCGTTTGCTAAATAAAGATGTACCTATTTATCCTAAAGAGTTACTTAAGAATCTTACACTGTGTCTTCAAGTACCTTCCTTTCAAATGGGAAGAAACATTCTCTCCTCTTCTACTGATAAGAATTAATTACGCAAAGAGTTCCAATTTAACAAATAATAAAAGGATGAGGTAGATGTCGTTATATTTCAGAAGTCTAAACACATACAAAGTATAGGGTGATCGCCCCCCCCCCCCCCAAAAAGGTGTTCCCATAAATAACTTTTTACATAAATAATTTTTGGAGTAGGGCCTACCTTTTAGGATCACCCTGTGTTTCTTCTTTATTACGGAAAGGGGTGGATTTACTCAGACAAGCGCGAGTGGATTCGATACCCATCCCTACATAATAACGAATGTTATAAGTTACAGTAGTAGGCCTATATTTCCCAAAAAAATTTCCATCGGCGAATTTTTTTCCGCGACTATATATATATATATATATATATTGTGTATGTAAGATGTTTGTGACCCAAAAGTCTGAATTTTTTATAATACACGTAAATTTACATTAATTTTTGTTATTTTTTGTTTTGGAAAAAGGAAATTAAACTATTTCCTTTGAAAGTTTAACATTTATTTATTTATTTTCTTTATTTATTTTTTTGTTTTTGTTTTTGTTTTGAAAAAATGTTGGTGTCTTTTCATTTCATCGAATCAAGATTTTTGAGCATCTTCCGATTCCGACTCCAGCGGAAAACCGAAACACAACCGCAGCATCCCAAACGCATCTCCAAAAGAGGCAGGGCTTAATGGGCGGAGTCTTTTATTTTTTCGTAATCTGGTTGGTTCTCTCATCCAGGTAGTCAGAGAGTGAAACACGCCCACCGATAGGGCTGAGCGCCCACCTTACAGCCAGTTCATCGTTGCGCGTGAAAGGGATGCGAGGTATGAAGTGCAACCGCTCTTTTAGCCACTGTCGGAGCAAACAAGTATTCTTGCGTGATGCGTGAAGGTACTCCGCCGCAAGTGTGGTTGGGGCGGACATTGTTCTATGCCGCCATTATCATTCTTTTGTGGGGTTCCTGCGGTCAGTGTTGCGGCCCTGGACGCGGTGGAGGGCGCAGGCGGTCACCCCGTAAGCTAACACCCCTCGTGTTTAAACAGCACGTCCCGAACGTCGCTGAAAACACCCTGGGTGCCTCTGGCCTGACGGAGGGCAGGATCTCGAGGGACGACCCGAGGTTTAACGACCTCGTCCCGAACTATAATGTGGATATACTTTTCAGCGACGAGGAAGGCACTGGCGCTGATCGACTCATGACGGAGGTTAGCGAGTCACGAGTGTCGACTATTTCAAATCTCATTAACGCTCGTGTGAGGACAAACACCCGAAATAAAACGAGATTCAAACCAAAACATAACATTTTAAAAAACATAAAAACCACACCTCAAATGGCTTCATAAAATAAATCAATATTTTAAAGTTTTTTGAACTTGATTTCATTATTTTTCGGAGGTGTTTGAACACGAAGCGTTATTAAGGTTTAATATATATATATTACCACTGTAATGGCGAAATATTTTCTGTGTTTCAGACAGTTGATTTGTGAAAATATGGGGTATGGTCAAGGATAGGGTATATGCAACAAAACGTCCTAATGTCAATGATTTAAATGAAAGAATTTTCCACTGTTAATTTCCAATGTGTAATTGTGTAAAAATAACCTCAAATAAAAAAACATCACACGTTACTGTGGTTTGTGGTTATTTTTTATTCACCATTACAGTGGTAACAGACTTATGAATCACCCTATATATATATATATATATATATATATATATATATATATATATATATATATATATATATATATATATATGTGTGTGTGTGATGAATAAAACCACGAAGGGAAAAGAAACACAAAGGGGTGCTCAAGCGCTTTCGTCTAATGACATCCGTCATTAGACGAAAGCGCTTGAGCACCCCTTTGTGTTTTTTTTCCCTTCGTGGTTTTATTCATCATAAATATTTTTCACGTGGCACAAGGTTACTGAATAAGTTTAGGGAAAAAAGTGTTAGTGAGTAATTTTGTTTAGGTAATCCCAAAACGTTAATTTATATTTCGAACAGATCTTATTTCACGTCTTTATAATTAATTTTTTTATTGCTGGGTGTGTGTGTGTGTGGGTTTTTCCTGAATTAAAGCAGTATATTATGTATCACTATCATATATATATATATATATATATATATATATATATATACACCCTCGGTCACAATGTGTATATACTCTTATTATCCCCATACATGAAATCACACTTCTTACTGCTTTCAATTACAAATATATATATATAATATATATAATATATATATATATATATATATATATATATATATATATATTATACATATATATGTGTGTGTGTGTGTGTGTGTGTATGCCATGAGTGGATCCTAGGGTCTTTGCTGGTCTGAAACATTATAACAATATGCAGTATATATGTATATACATACAATTGCTCTGCCTAAAATATACTGTACATATGTACAATGAACTACATACAAGGTGTCCCATAAATCCCTTTCGCCCATTATATATATATATATATATATATATATATATATATATAATATATATATATATATATATATATATAATATATTAAAGGTAAAGGAACTTGTGGAACACCCTGTAGATTACACTTCTTTCCTGCTTCTACCTACTTTCTTTGTTAATTTGTTCAATGACGTTCATTTTTTGGACATGAAAGTGTGTTTCTATGAGCAGAGTAAAATGTTCTATTTTGTTCTCATTCAGAACAGCAAATAACCGCTCTATAACTCGTCCGTACAGAAATATTTCCCTTTTTGTTTACGTATTACTCTCTACCTGGTGCGTATCAACTGGATTCTTAAAATTTTTCGAAGTAAACGTTGTTCAAGGCAAAATTTCAAACAAAACTTAGTTTACGAATCAAAAATAGAGGTGTACTCTCTTAGCGAGGTACGCGATATATTAACGAGGTACGCCGTAAGTTGTATAAATGTATGTATTGGTATTTGGTAGAGACGAAAACATTCCCGTATACTCGAGTATCACAATATCCGCTGATTGGCTGTATATATCCATAAATAAAAAGTTGTTTTTTTTAACCAAGAATTTAACATCACCGTCTAAAATATTTTACCTAAATGTTCATTTGTTAATTTTAAAATAAATACATAAATAAAAGGTTTAAAAAAACATTAATTTTAATCGTAGTAAACAAATGTACTGAGATAAGAAAATTGTCCTTTTATGCATTACTCACTGAATACGCAATACCTTTAATTAAACTAATAAAGTTTATTCAAAGGTATCATAAAATGAGTATTTTATTACAGACTAGCTTTTATAAATACTAAATTTTCTGTAATCTATCCTAAAACGAGTAAATTTTTTTAACTTTCCTGAAGAAGGAAGGGTTCTTCCTTCAAGGATCGTCCTCTTCGGTCTCGATAGAGGAAGAGTCTCTCCTTTCTTTCAGCTGAGGATCGAATTTCAGACGCGAGAAAGACCCGCGCTCCTTTGTTCTGTCTTTCACCAGTGGAAAGTATTTTCTCGCGCGCTTATTTGACGCCGTCATCCTTTCATTTATTATTTGCTTTTGTCGCCATTTATATTCAAAATAACTACGAACGATGGCGTCATGATACAATACATTCATACTTCCTATTTTATATATATATATATATATATTTTTTTTTTTTTTTTTTTTTTTTTTTAATTAATATTTGTTGGGTTAATCAAAATGACGAAAGATGCGTTCAAAATACGTTATCTGGCGTCATTAATTAAACGAAATTCGGAGGTCAGTACGTTGGCAAACGACTTCTGCTTCGTTTTTCTTCTGAACGTTTCTTGTCGTAATTCAGTCATAATTATCTTATCATTTTGAACGTATTATTTTCTACGTTTAGAACGTTTTTATGGCATTATTATTATCATTTTATTAAACGTTTAAGTGCGTATTATGTTCAAATTAACATATTGTTTATTAACAGAAAATAAAACGCGGTAAAACTGTTGAAACATATATAATACAGTGTAATTCAGTCAGGAGAGCCGGAAACTGGATCAGCGCTCAAGCCAACTAATCTGGACCATTGTTATAATAACTCGTATATTATTATTATTACCACCAACATCGGGATTCGAACCCCAACCTCAGTGTCTTTGCTTCAATTGTATAGGGAAACGATGTTATCTACTGAGATATGAACGCTGATGGAGTGAAATGTATACGCAGGATGTTTCAAACGTCACTAGACAGATACATTTTCAATTTCTCTTATTTTCCTTTTCAAATTCGATTAGAACAAAATTTGTTTAAAAGTGTAAAAAAAAAATATTTTTTGTTAAAATAATAAATTTTGTTAACTGCGGAAATTGCTCATAAATTGTCAACTTCTCAAAGATGTAAAATTGCGGCTTAACAAAAGGCGTATGAGTCGGCTACTGTTGTTCAAAGACACTATTGGCAATATTTCCTATGCAGAGATGCTTCTATAAGCCGAACTATCTTAAGTAACCATAAAAAGTTTATTGAAACGGGGCTCGTCAATGACAAGATTCGCAGTGGTCAACCACGATCATCACGCACAGAAAATAGCCGCGACATGTTAGAGGCGGCTTTTCATTGTAGTCAGGCAGACCAAATCAATTCGACGTGGGGCCTTGGAGTTGGATATTAGTAACTCTGCCCGTACACAGGATGTTAAGGAAAGATTCAGAGCTTATCCTAATAACTACGAGTCGTTCAAGTGCTGTATCCTCAAGGCTGCCATCTCCGCGTGGAAATGTGAGAGGAGCTTTAAAACTATTTATCCATTAACTCTAGCCTCTTAGATAACATATGGTTCAGTGACGAGTCCATATTCCGCCTTTCTGGAAGAATTAACTGTCAAACTGTCGAATTTGGAGCTTAGAACATCTCCGTGCATCTTATATGTACCAGCGTGGCCCAAAATTTAGGTATCTGATATCCTCTTTCTGTCCAAAGAATCATCCGTCCATTTTTCTCAAAGGACGATAAATTACACACGATAAATGTGAACAGTGATAATTACTTAGACATGCTTCAGCCATTCTTTCTGTGAAAGCTGCAAGAAATTACTAACCTGAATAATGTTGTTTCCCAACAAGATGATATACTACCGCCTTATGAGCGAGCATAACACGACTTTCGTATAACCGCAAATTTCCAGATCGGTGCATCTAGATCGGGCGTCGTGGTCCCACTGAATGGTCTCCAAGATCATTTGATCTCACACACCCCTTGATTTCTATCTGTAGCGTCACATAAAGAGTAAAGTTTACACCTAAACCCAAGTACATTTCATGTATACAATAACTCAAAAAGAAAATCTAAGCGGCCATTGAAGAAGTTAGTCGTGAAGGAGTGGCCAATGTTGAGAACGAATGCGTGCGTCGACAGCCGAAATGTCTGGAAAGAAACAGTCACCAGATGGAAGCGTGAACGAAAATTTGCTTTATAGGAAAAGAAAACTCATTATTGGTAGTTCAAATGTCATGATTTTTTTTTATTTTGTCTCAGTTTTGGTGCAAAAATTAATAAATCTTTTGTAATTTTTGGGACTATATACATTACATCTGTTCCTGCTTACGTCACGTGAGAAATTAATCTTTTGGCAACAAAATGGTGTTTTCCTCGCATGATGACCTTTCATCACATGCATCCCCTTTTATCTCTCATGCATCACAAAAAGATGAATTTCCTTTCTGCGACCTTTGACCTCCATTTGACCTTACATGCTTTGAGAGAGTAAGTTAACTTATGCATTATTTAATCCGCTCTTACGTTATTGGTCAATGTCTTGAACAGAGCAGCTAGCTATCCCAACAGCAGTAAAAAAGCAGATTTTAAAGGCCTTTATTTAAATTACCAAACTGCCACATAGATTTTTAGATAATAATCCGTGTTGTGTTCATAAGATAAAATTATCATTCAAAGCCTATAATAGTGTGGCAGCTGAGTAATTTAAAAGGCAAATTTCAAACTAGCTTTTTATGAGATTGTATATGCGATACTCTGCAAGAACCGACGCAACCAGCCACTGCAGGCTGTAGCGGAGTAAATGCAGCACCCAGAGTTGGGGGTAAAAGCCTTATATAGCTCTTTCGTCATTATATATATATATATATATATATCTAAAACCTGCTTCAGGGCTACCAACACATTTAATATTTACTTAATTTTCAATAACTTCTCTATTAGGGTTAGTTATTCTTAATAATACAAAAATAGGTCTACATAGCACAGTTTACTGTACATGGAAATCAGTATTAGGAATAAATGATTAGCGCGCACACACACACACACACACACACACACACACACATTTATATTTGGCCTTATATTTGGCCTTATATTTGAGCTTAAATAGTCTAACTTGATGGTGACGTAATTCTGTTAAACTATATGTACCTGTTTGAATTAGGTTAAAGGCAAGTTGTGAAATGAAAAAGATCCTCGACTCTATTTTGGCAGATCTCCAAAAAAATTATTAACCAAGTCTTCATAAAGAAAAGTGTAAATTTTAAGGGTGAATTAATTTACTGTATACTTAATATTTATTATTATTATTATTATTATATTATTATTATTATTATTATTTATTTATTTATTTACTTTATATTTCAATCTCCTTTTTTTAACTTGGAATGGTTTAAAAACAGATTAAGTAAACTGAAAGATTGACATATATTGTAAAAGTGATATCGCTGCTAGGCCTAACTGAACAGCTTACCTTAGCATTCACAAGATTCGTTGATATAGCAGCGCTGTCCAACTGGCGGCCCGCGGAATGAAATTTTGCGGCCCGTAAATGAATAATAAGCCACATTTCATTTCTGAATTTTCTTCCCTATTTTGTCATTTCTAGTAGGTAGAACAACATTCAGCGGGTTCCTAAGTCGTATTAACTAACGGTGTATGATTATAGGCCTACAATTTTACTTTTTTAATAAGTGTAATTGTGGCCCACCATCTAACTCTTGTAAACATCTTGGCCCGCGGCTTTATAGAAGTTGGACAGCACTGATCTATATTAAATTTAACTTAACTGCATTTCCCAAAAGATTCGTGCCAAAATGATTTTGAAAAGAACTGAAAAATTATAGAAAAATTCATTCTATCTTTTTATTAAAACTGAAAATTAAATTAACAGCAAAAATTAATTTCTTTACGCCTTTTGACGACCCATTTTCTCATGAAACCTCTGGGTTTTTTTCTTTTAATAGCCTAGTTCAGTATTTCTCAAACTTTTTTGGTCGGGGGGAGCTACATACCCCTTAGATATTGATTTACTATTACGTACCCCCCTCCTCTATCTTACCAACCTTATTTCACCCTCTACCAATAAATTTACCAATAATAATACGAACTTATAAAACTAAGTAAAATACTACACTTAATTGATTAATTACATTTAATTAATTACTTATCCATGACCAGGTAATTAATATTGTAACACTGTAGCATCTCTAATGCAGATTGGTAGGCCTTGTAGGCTTTAGGTCTGCCAAACTATGGGAGTCTGTAATAGCCTTTGCTAACTTATTATTATCAGTCCTATCTCTAATTTGGTAAGGTCTAAACTTTCTAGAAGTTAAACCTTCTACATTAAGCTCAGATGTATACACTTCAGAACTTCACTATGTATGTCTATATATGTATTCGAATGGCAACAGCTTCCTGACCTCTCGGGTACCCCAATTTGAGAACCAATGGTCTAATAAATGTAGTTTTAGTAGAATATGAATCCTTGAAGTAGTCATGATATGCATGCAAGGGCAGATAGTGTGAATGAATTATACAGAGTGGCCCATAAGTCACTTTACTCCCATTATCCTCACCCTAGTCTAGTAGAAAAAAGTTCAAGGGTAAAGGCATTTATGGGACGCCCTGTATAATATAAATTTGGTACAAAATATGACTATATGAGTATTTTCATATGCGAAAGTAGAGTCATAGACGACTCTCTCTCTCTCTCTCTCTCTCTCTCTCTCTCTCTCTCTCTCTCTCTCTCTCTCTTGGTCATTCTGTAACTGTGTGAGTTATTGGTACGAAAGAACTGCTACATCCTTATCAGGTTATGCACATACGTGTGTGTTTTATTTGTTTTAATTGCTATTCTCCGTAAATGTTATGTTTATGATACCATTTTATTTCTATATCAACGGTAAATATAGTTGCTATGTCTACCTGTGTCTACCTATGTCTACCTTATACTTGAAATTGTGTGCTCTCTTAACAAACTTTTCTTCCTAAAGCATCTAAGACAGCGGTTCTCAAACTTTATCGTCTTCTGTACTCCTTGAATTCTTTCATGGGATTTTCTGGATTTTCGAGAGAGATAGACGATTTTTACTTTCTTTACGACCGTGTGACTCATGGCCGTTTGTTAATCGTATATAAAATTAAAAGGGTTATATTTTCAGGACCCCTTCGAGTACCCCCTAAGAATCCCTCGCGTACCCCTGGGAGTATGCTGTACCCCAGTTTGAGAACTACTGATCTAAGACTACAAGACCTCAACGGTTTAAACTTCATTTCTCTTTTACGTTTTTTCTTATCTTGTGTTTAGAACACTCACTCGAGCCTCCCCCCCCCCCTCTCTCTCTCTCTCTTCTTTTTATTCTCTCTTTCTTCCATTTGCATAAACTGCGTGGAAGGTTATAAAAGAAACAACTATTAACCTAACACCTAAACTTTCATTAACTTTGGGCTACATCGGTGCGAGTGTCATAACACCGCTTCTCGCCGATCAGCAAAAGTTAAACTACATCGAGTCTGGAGAGTAGCTGGTGGGGAGACCGTCCTCTGTGTCCAGATTATGCAGCGACCGGTGATCCGAGTCCCACGTAAAGCTGTATACGTCCCTTCCTTCATATGACCTTAGTTGTCTTCACGAAGGAGGTTAAACAACCCTGTCATTACATTACATTTTTGCACTAACTTAAAGAACAAAAGCCTAAAGCCTAAAGTTTAAGGTCCTAACTACAGAGGAAAAAAAATTAAATAATCTATTAAAAATTTATTTTAATATTACAAATTGTGTAATATTTATTTGACCACTAAAGAGTAAATTAATTATTATATTATTAATAACTGCCAACATAAAAAGACGCCATTTTTTCTTTCCCTCAAAACGGGATATTTCCCTCTAATATAAATAACATTTCGGATGAAAATTCTAAGGAGAATTTATGTGGTCAACCACCGCGTGTAAAAAAACATCTTTAATCGGGTTATAATTACGTAACCAGAAACTTAAAGCTATTCGTTCTTCAAGGATTTATGATTGGACTTTATTTCTCTTATACGTGAAACTGAGGAACGAGAAATCATTGTTTAGAGCTCGTCACCAAAATGGAGTCGCTAAAAGGCCTGTCAACAAGCAATGTTTAATATTCTTTTCAATCATTTATTTTTGCAGTTTCTGTTTACCGAGAATAAATATATCTCTATTTGGATATTTAAGTAATTGTGGTTATGATGTACACCGTCCAAGTAATCAAAAAGGGTAATAAACGCTTCCAACAACGGCATATTCATATTAGAATATAGTCAATATGTTAATGCCATATCAAATATCTAAATTGCAGAGCTGGGCACTTGCGGCATATTGCGGTACTGCGGTACTGCTGCACTACCAAACCGGTACCAAACCGGTAGCGGAAATTTGAATGCGGTAGCGGTACTGCGGTACTTTCAGCGATCCTTTGCGGTACTGCGTTATGGGGGCCCGGGGTGTAGTGCGGTGGTACCGCAAGTACCGCAGTACCGCAAAATATGCCGCAAGTGCCCAGCTCTGCTAAATTGTATAGAAAACAATATCGAAAAATATTGTAAAATTTTATCAATTGTAATCTTTCTGTGAATATTTTTTGTGTTTTTTGTTTTTGTTAACATTTGCTTTACAAATTATTATTTATTATTATTATTATTATTATTAATAATTGGATTTGTTTTTAAGCGCCTTCGTGACACCTATAATAACCATATGATGTCGTCGACCACGGGTCACTACATCATCTAAACGTAGAAGACGGTCACCCTCAAACTAATAAACAGACTAAACCTCGCTAAACCTCGCTATTTAACGGGAAGTGGTGTTACTATATGGCCATAATTTAGCCTTTGCAAATGATTACACAGATTGTCAAGAGAAATTGCTCGGATGACAGTTATGATAACAGTGTATCTATCAGTTACCTTGATAACTTAACGCTATCAAATGTAAAGGAAAGCTTAATAGTTTTACTTTCTTGTATGGTGACGACATGCGATCTAGATTAACCCAGTCTGTAATGATCATGACGACATGACGTTAAATATTCAAATAGAATGCGTGACGCGCAACGGTTGAATTCAGTGGTCGGAAGTGGGTGATGGACTGCTTTTTGATTGTTCCTTTCAGTACCATCATTACTAAACTGTAAATTTGCGAAGAAAATTAAATTTACTTCGTCACAAGATTCGTGTATGAGTTTGTCGACGCCAGACGACCAATCATTTCAGTACGACAATTTTGGCATGATAGACTCACTAACATAATCGGTCATACGAGATGTTCATCCATATATATATATACCAGGTGTCCCCAAAATATACCCCTATTTCTAAACAAAACGTTCTAAGCTAAAATAAATAGTAAAACATGTAAGTTTATTAACTTTAATTAACCAACATGTTGAGTGTAATCAACATTTTTTTTTTCCTAACACAATATTCAACATTACACAAATGTTTCACATTTTGGAAATAGTTCAGCTGAGATGCGTTGAATACCCATAGACTTTGATCTTTAGGTCTTCAAGTGGCTTACGCTTGGTAGAATAGATCCTATCTTTTATGTAACCCCACAAAAAAAGTCAGGGGGTGTGAAGGCAAGTGAATAGGGGGCCATTCCAAAGGCTCATGAAAGGGTATCAGTCGGCCGGAAAATACTTCCTCAAAAAGTTGCGAGTTTCACAAGCAGTGTGTGTGGAGGTGCACTATCCTGCTGAAACCACTGTGAACCTGGGTAATGCAGTTATGGCCTTACTATGTTATAGTCTATATTGGTAGCGGTATCTATTGCATTAAGTTGGAATGTTGAAAGAACGGTTTTAATATAGAATATTTATTAGTTATTAGTAATGAAAGATTAGAAATGTATAGGTATATGTGGAATAAAAAACCCAATCTGTTACCTTTCTGAAGAAGGGACCCCAATAATAAAATATTCATCCATTATAAAATAACGGGAATAAAAATAGACATTTTGGGGGGGGACACACTATATAAGTATATATAAAATAAAACTGAAAAGGAAAAGTTATTGGCTGAAAGTTAATTTGTGTAAAAGAGACAGTAAGAAATAACAAATTCAGTTTAGTTATAATAATAATAATAATAATAATAGTAATAATAATAATAATAATAAATATATATGTATATGTGTGTGTGTATATATATATATATATATATATTTTTTATTTTTTTATTTATTTTTTTTCGGGACGCTTGCTAAGTGGAACTAAAGACAAACATTTTCATACCATAATGCCCAAAGTTTTCATGTAGATGAAATAGAACAAGATTGATAAATAATTTTAGTAATTGGATTACGAGTTTTAATTTTTTGTTCTGAAGTGTATTCAGTACGTCCAGTTACCCCTGGGGAAACTCCAAACATTGTGGGTGGCAAACATTTGCGAAACTGAGCATGTTTTTTTATGCAGGAAGGAGGGGCCAAGGGCAAATGCCCGCAAAAGCGCCCCTTCCATAGAAGAAGATGAGAGCTAAAATCAAGGTCCGGTGTTTTCGAGATGCCTAGACACTCTGCGTTGAAAGATGGGAGGTCATAGACAGAGGAAAGATGGATTGAGGAAGATTGTTCCAGAGTTGACCAGTTGAGTAGATGAAGGACTGAAAAATACCGATTTATCCCTGCATTAGATAGTTGGATAGAAAAGGAATGAGAAATGTAGACAGTCTGGTACTGCGTGCTCTCCTTAAAGGAGGAGGCATGCAGTTAGAGAGTTCAGAAGAGCAATGTCCATTATGATAGCGATAGTAAGAGAGAGTGACGGCAACATTGCGGCGAAGAGAGAGAGAGATTGAAGACAGTCAGTATGAGGCTGGGAATGATGAGACGAAAAGCCTTTGATTCCACCCGTCAAATACGGCTGTGTGAGTTGAACACCCACACATGAGAAGCATACTCCATACAGGGGCGAACAGGACCCCTGTACAGAGACAGCAACTGAGTGAAGGTGAAGAAACCGCGGAGGCGGTACAGCACACCTAACCTCTTAGAAGCTGTTTTAGAAAGAGGGTATATGTGTTCTTTCCAGGAAAGATCACGAGAAAAGGAAACGCCAAGAATGTTAAGAGAAGAGGAAGGACTGAGTTGTGTGTTGTTGAAGGTAAGGGGATAGTTGTGTGGAAGATTGTGACGAGTAGATAGATGGAGGAACTGAGTTTTTGAGGCATTGAAAGCCACAAGGTTTTCTCTGCCCCAATCAGATATAGCAGAAAGATCAGAGGTCAGGTGTTCCATAGCCGTCCTACGTGAATCATGAAGCGACTGCTGTGAGGAACCCTTTGGGAAGCGGGTGGAGAAGTAAAGAGTGGAATCATCAGCCTAGGAGTGAATAGGACAGGAAGTGCGGATTAAAAGATCATTAATAAATAAAAGGAAAAGAGTGGGTGACAGGACAGAACCCTGAGGAACACCACTGTTAATAGCTTTAGGAGAAGAACAGTAGTCATTTACAACTGCAGCTATAGATCGGCCAGAAAGGAAATTAGAGATGAAGGCACAGATAGAAGGATAGAAACCGAAGGAGGGCAGTTTGGAAATTAAAGATTTGTGCCAGACTCTATCAAAAGCTTTCGATATGTCTAGCGCAATTGCAAAAGTTTCACCGAAATCCCAAAAGGAGGATAACCAAAAGTCAGAGAGATATGCAAGAAGATCGCCAGTAGAGCGTCCCTTGCGGAATCCATACTGACGATCTGAAAGAAGATTGTGAGAAGAGAGATGTTTCAGAATCTCCCTATTAAGGATGGATTCAAAAACTTTAGAAAGGCAAGAAATCAAAGCAATTGGACGATAGTTGGAGGGTTGAGAGCGGTCACCCTTCTTTGGGACATGCTGAATGAAAGCGAACTTCCAGCACGAAGGAAAAGTACCAGATGAAAGACAAAGACGAAAGAGCTTGCCTAGGCAGGATGTCAGCACAGAAGCACAGTTCTTAAGAACAACAGGAGAAACACCATCAGGACCATACGCCTTCCTAGAGTTGAGCCCAGATAGGGCAGAAAAAAACAGCTTTAGAAGAGATTCTAATTTCAGACATAATAAAGTCAGAGGGGGGAGGAGATGGAGGAACAGCACCGGAATCGTCCAGGGTTGAATTGTAAGCGAAAGTTTGAGCGAAGAGTTCAGCTTTGTCAGGAGAAGAGACGGCAACTGTGCCATCAGAATGGAAAAGATGAGGGAAAGAAGAGGAAGTAAAGTTGTTGAAGAAGTTCTTGGCTAGATGCCAGAATGAGCGAGAAGAATTAGAAGTGGATAGATTTTCACAGTTTTGTCGCATGAAGGAATTTTTGGCATGTCGAAGAACAGATTTTGCAAGATTCCGGGCAGAAATATAAGCTGAGTGAGTCAGAAGTTGGATGGCGACGATACCTTCTGAAAGTTTCCTCTCTGTTGCGGATAGCGCTAGAACAAGTAAAGTTAAACTAAGGTTTTTTTTGCATTAATAGTAGGAATAGAATATGGAATGTACGCCGCCATGCCCGAGAGAATCACCTCTGTGATGCGCTCTGCACACTCAGACGGGCCCCGGCCACGGAAGCAGTAATCATTCTATGGGAAATCACAGAAGTACTGCCTAAGGACCTCCCAATCAGCGGCGCCGAAGTGCCAAAGGCGCCTCGTCTTGGGAGGATCCAAAGGCCAAACTGGAGCGATAGGACAGGAAACAGATTGTGATCGGAAGAACCCAACAGAGAGAAACGTTTCACAGAGTAAGAAGAAGGATAAGAGGTAAGAAATAAATCCAGAATGTTGGGTCTATCTCCAAGGCGATCGGGTCATTTTTTTTTAATTTTGAAAAGATTATGTAGTGTGTAAGGTGCATGTGTATGTAGTGAAGAATAGGGAGAGAAGTGTGTGTTTGAGAGCATGCTGGACTGTTCACAGGATAGATGAGACACGGAAAAAGATCAGCTAAGGAGAACAATGACAGGAAAACGGGAGTTCCAGCACTCCCTATCTTCTGTCTAACGTCCCCCAGGAGTACTTCCCTGATCGATTGGTGTCTACAATTCGCACCACTCGAAAGGATTTGTTGCAAAGTAAATTTCTAGCTTTGCCAGAAACTTTTCTGTATTTAGGCCACAGATGCTGCTCATAAAATTAGGGTAAGATACGATTAATAGTTTCACTTGTGCAGAAGCTGAAGTTCCTTCTAATTATATTTGCTTTAGCACAGAAACTTCTGCATCGTTTTTATGTATTTGAGTCATCCCTCAAGGAGTATGTAACCCTAATATTTAAATTTTTATATTTTGTTCAATTGATTCACCGTCTAATTTGAAAATAATATTCCCTCTCTCTTTGGAGTTTTTAGGATGACTGTGCATATAACTCGTTTTTGTAAAGTGAATCAGTATCACACTTATGCGAAAAACGTTTCCCTAAACTTCATTAATTATATTAATTTAACTGATTGGTATATTAATCCTTTAAGGCTGGAATTTTTTGTAGGATTAAGTTATGAATGTGTGTATATGAAACGCTACCAATTTGTACCAGTCGTCCTGAAGGGGTTAATGTCAAATTATCAGGATATCTTTATCTCATTTAAACAACAACAACCTAATTTCACCTCGTTAAATGTAACAATTATTCTTTCAATATAGACATGAAAAAGCGGAGGTAAAAGTAAGGAGCCTTGTCGAACTCCACAAGTAGACCAGAACACTCCAAAAAACACATTATACTCCATCTAATTGTAAAAGTTAGGTTGGTGCAACAAAATTTTATTGAATTTCCTAAGTAAACCATTGTCACTCCCTCTATCATTAATTCCATGCTTATACCCAATTAGAAACAATTGTAAATAGTTAAATTAATGTCAGTATAGCGTATTTATTTAGAATTTTCTTCAATACGTCAATACATAAATTTAATGGGCGGGATATTTTAAAACCAAACTGATTTAGGGATGTCCATAAATAATCATTTAACCGACAGAGCAAAGGTTTTTAATTAAAGTACTTATATAAGAAGTAGGCGGTTACCGCAATAAGTCTATAATTATTGGTGGATAAAATTTTCCCATATTTAATTGTTATAAAAATTATGATAGAGACCCTCTTAAACTGTATATAGGAATATAATTATAAAGTACGAGTAGTATAACAGCAAAAAAAAAAATGAAATATAAGGACTCGCCAAAATATTAGCTTACTTTAAATATTCACTGATAAGACATTTTATACCTAGAGAAGAATTTATCTCTTTAATCACACTCTTTATTTAATGTAGACTGAAGTTCATGAATTTTTATTTACTTTACCTATCATCATTAGAGCCTACATTAAGATTGATATTATGTTGTATGTTGATGAGAGGTCAGCTTTGACTTCACTTTCTTTCTTTGCAAATTTTTAAACTTTTGCCATTATTTAGTTACCTTAACACGCAAGCTTTGAAGCCTCGAGCGGAATCTTTTTGGACATCTTAGTGCTGCTTTATAATGAACCCCAGTTCAATTCGTATTCCTTGTCCTTTTTTAGGGTTACCAAAACTATTTCATAAACTGTAAGAATTTTTATATTTCCCTTTCAGGAGCAATGAAATTATTCCATAATCTTTGCATGATGGATAATATTTTATCAAAGAGCTTTCTGCTTCCCTTAATATATGGAGACAATGTCGCCATACATAACATATGTTTAAGAGTCTCTAATGAGAATCGTTTGAGCAGTTATTATTGCAGGCAAGATGCAATGCTTCTAAGTTATTAAAAAAGGTAATCTCTCAGTTATTTTCGATATTCTGTTATATTTTAATATTAGGAATATTAACACGCTTATATTTACCAATTTTACTATTATTTCGTGCCTTATACAAGTCCACAGCAAAAAATAATGGTTACTGCGAAATATCTGAGATCAGAGAGAAGGAAACCACGCACACTCTGTATCTAAATTCACAAGTTGATCTTTTAAATTATTTGTGGTGAGAGGCCAATGATCGACCTATTTTTATCAACATTCATGTTATTAACATCAGTAAAAGTATAATCCTAGTTGTACTTAACTATTTTGCATCACTTTTACCAAATTTAGACCAGTCTTAAACAAGTTCCTATACGATTCTTTAAAAAAAACAAGCTTACAAATTGAAATTAGCATTAAAATCGCTCATTACTACGCCTTGAGAATATTTAGGGTTATCAGATGACTTAATTTTCTATAATAAATTGATGCTTTGGGTTACTACCGTTATTTTATGGAAAATAAGAGTTTAAAATTAGCATGTATGCGTTTATATAAAACGCAATTCTTAACAACCTTTCATATTACTCAAAGAAAACTAATATATGTTGTCAAGTTCTCTTATTAGGAAACCAACTCCACCAAAGGGCCTACCAAAAATAGATTTTTAGATAAGTCTACTGCTGAGAATTGAGGGTATATAAAGTTATTATGCATCTTTTAAAATTTAGCTCCTATTTTGGTGACCAAGTTGGCAGTGGATTTACATCTGAACTTTTTAAAATTTCATGAACATATCTGAAGCCTTGATTCATCTTACATTTTATGAAGCTGTGTTAAACTTATTAATAATGATTCAGCTTACATCCTATGAAGCCGTTTTCAACTTATTAGTAACGGGGGCTGTTTAATATAATAATACTAATAGTAATAATAATAATAATAATAATAATATGTAACTTACACAACACAATGATGTAATATTCAATATATGCAGTTTCCACAAAGATTCTCTTAACTAATAATGACATAGTTATACCATATTTAGCCATTTATAATTATACGGATGAGGTTCATGTTTATTGATAAATACAGGGTTCATCCGTATTTATAACTACTTAAATTGAAATACTGCATTCTAAATTATATACTGCTTTATCTATATTGTACCTTTGCACACCCTTAAACTTACTTTTACAATATAGCAATTTAATAAAATACAAGTCGATATATTATCTATTCATTGACTGTATTGCACAAACAAATAGTCAGAATCCTTCAGCCGATAAGCTCAATCTACAGGGTGTCCCATAAGTCCCTTTACCCCATTTACCCTCATCCTGTTCCAGTAGGAAAAAGTTACATAGTAAATTGATTTATGGAACACCTTGTAGAATACGCAATTTTTGTGTTCATAGTCTTAAAATTATTTGGTTACGTAAAATTATAAAATATTTTTTAATAAGAAGGTCCTGTGTTAGGCAAAATATATCAAACAACCAAGTAAATATGTCAAGGAATTTAAGGTATAACTATGAACTTATCTTTACCCTTGAAATATGAAGTGAACCCTTACAAGAGATTTTCCTACCCACTTTAAAAATAAAATCTCGGGTGATTTCTATCTCCTGTTTTTCCTTCATCTATCTCTCAATATTTTCTTCATTTTTTCCTAAACTTTCAGAGAATTCGATAAGTGTGGTGCTTAAATTGCTGCCATTTTTTAATTTCTTTAAAAAAACGCTCTTAGATTAAGTAAAGCAGTTATTTATTTACTTCACGTTCAAATCTGTTTACATAAATGGCTGTAATATATATTGTTATTTTGTTCTAAAGAAGACCCGAGTATAACTTTCATAGCCCATTTTATATAAACTGCACTGTAAATACGATGTTTACAGTCTAGCTATGAAGCTAAGTACCAGTTTTGTATCTGTTCTTTTAACACATATTGACCTTGAACACGTTTATTTTAATACATTTAAAGATGCATCCTTCAAGTAGTATTTGAATTACCAGCAGCCGTAACTCATTGAGTAACACCATTTTCCAATAATACAGGCGTTAGCGCAATGAAACTCACTAGTTTGGTCTGATTACTGTGCTAGTTTCTGGCCCTTCTGACTGATCATTACTATCATTACTTTTTTGCCAATATATGGACAACGATATTACTTTAACGTAATGAATTGGTAAAGTTCATCACAAATCACTTAATCACTTTGGTGAAAAATACAGACTGAAAACGTTTACAGTTGAAACAATTATACTGTACTAAGTTTTCAGCTCTAAAACTAGTTACTGACGGGCAAGCCAAAATATTTGAACATGAGGCGCCATCTGTTGAAAGAAATGTCTATGAAATCGTCTTCCGTTAATCTTCATGTTATTACACGCAAGTTAATTCTTATATGCTAAACCTAGAACAACATATAAGTAACTTAAGTTTTAACACTAAATATGATACAAATAAAATGTAGTAATTTTTCGTCTTTTCTGGGATTCGAACTGCTTCCTCTTTATAAAGATCACTGCGGAGGGTTAGAAACTGGCACAGCGCTCAGGCCAACTAATGCGGCCATTGCTCTAACTCTAACTCCTGGATTATTATTACCAGCATCATCGGGTTTCGAACTCCCGACCTCAACGTCTTCATTCCGTTACCTTCTGAGCTACAGATGTTGGTTCTTTATGGAAATGAAAGTTTCCCGAGTCGCGATGTTACTCATTCAACCATTTAACGACCCAATCGAAGGAGAAATTTTTTATATACTTTTTCGATTAATTTATATTCTATGAGGGGGAGCGGGGGAGGAAATACTTATTTTAATATTTGTATTGTTAATATATTTTTATATTTTTACCTTGGATGGGAGAGCCCCCCATTTATCATCTCTGAACATATACTTAAAAGATCTACATTTCAAAAGTTGGTAATGATAAAGATAATTTATGAATAGTTAAAAACTATTGCAAGCCAAATTCGTCTGAACATGATATGAACATGTTTTTGATTTATACGCGTTAATCTATTCATGTTTTGTGTTTCTCTCATAACACGTTTTTAAATTTGTAAGAACATGTTATAAGGACATGTTTTTTCTAAAAACACGTTTAAGGACATATATATATATATATGACTCATACGAAAGAAGTGTTTCAGAGAATTATGCTTAACACGTAGTCCAAATCTAAGCACCATATTTATAATGTGTGTTTAATGAATGTAAGTAATTTTGGGCACGAAGAACACGTTATATTGTTTCATATTTGGCAGTTCTTTGAATGTAAAATTTCATGTCTTTTTTGTATAATTTCTGTATTTATCTTTTTAACAAGTGGACACAAGGTTTTCTTCAATAAATCTTAATGGCTCTCAAGTACGTCTTTTGGATATCCGTGACATTCGTTAATAACTGATTCTTTTCCTTTATAAATTATTCTAGTGTTTATAATTACGAATTAT
>JAJOZX010000300.1:545000-547500 GCA_023014485.1 Bathynomus jamesi
AACCGGTACCGCATAACGCAGTACCGCAAAGGATCGCTGAAAGTACAGCCTGTACTTTCAGCGATCCTTGCGGTACTGCGTTATGCGGTACCGGTTTGGTAGTGCGGTAGTACCGCAGTACCGCAGTACCGCAAAAAAAACCGCAAGTGCCCAGCTCTGTAAATTATAACCTTGAGGACTGTTCTTCGAGATACAGGGGCAAATTATGCGTCTTTTAATACTGAAATACCAACCAAACGGGCTCCTACTATCATGCCCCTTAAATTTCACAGTCAGTAACATCTTTTCGAACGGCCATAATTTTACTTATTTTGTAAGAACAGGAAAAACCAGTATTAATATATTAAAATAGAAGATGTTCTCAATTATATCACTCACATATCAACTTAGCCAAGTACGTAACGCCATTAATGATATCAGTAAATCCAGCACCAAAACTGCGAGTGTTTCCATTATTTTGTCCAACCCATAAAATTTAAATAGTGGGTATATTTAATTTAAAATTCCATTAAATCTTTGAGCAAACTTTTTTTTTTTTTTTTGTAAAATAGTAATTTCAGATTTTTTAATCGGCCATTCCTTAATGGAGGAATATTTCCATTTTTATTTATTTTAAATCAGAGTCCGCCTTCATAAATTTAGCTCCAGACAAAAATAGTCAAAATCTTTAGAAAAATTAAGACTCGTATAAATATTTATCATTATTATTAATATTAATATTATTAATATTATTATTATTATATTATTATTATTATTATTATTATTATTACTGACAAATATAGGAATTATTTATTTATTAATTTGTATTCACACTAGTTTATGGTCATTATTGTTTGTGTGTTTGCGTCTCTCGTGTTAAAATGAATACCCTCCTTCAGGTTAGAAGAAAGCCAACAGGGCACCGCCTCATCATTTGAGGGTATACTGCGCCCTCACTCTCCATAATTACCGCCAATCAGTGATAATAATCAGATTGGTATTGACCTTATAGTTACCTTAAGACTCATTATTCATAGCGTGTGTATATATATATATATATATATATATAATATATATATAATATTATTTCACGAAAGTAACACGTGAAAAATATTTATGATGATGTGGTTTTATTCATCACATAATATATATATATAGATATATATATATATATGTATATATGCGCCTCGTGGTGTAGTGGATGTGCCTCGGTGGTGTAGTGGTTAGCGTTGCTGACTACGGATCCATCGGCCCCGGGATCGAGACCCGGTGACGGCAAGCGGCGCGCAGCAAAAACAAAACCCAGCTGTTCTCCTTCCACACAATAAAGAAAGTGGTGGTAGATAAATGGGTACCCTGGGTGGCCTAGTGATTAAGACGCTGGGCTGCTGGTGGGGCGTAGTTCGGATTCCACGTTAAACTGTAGGTCTAAGGTGGAGTAAAAAGCTTGACCTTCGTCAGAATGAACAATTCGGACGGAAGCTAACCAAAGGTTTTATATATATATATATATATATATATATTATAGTAAGCTATGTGACATGTTAACTATGATTGCTGTGTTAAATAATTTATTCTTTTAGTTTCAACTATTAAATATCGAAACAGGAAAGTAAATTGCTTATTAACAATACAAAAATGCGGCGGGGGCGTTCACCACCTTGCGGAACCTGTCGAAATTGCGTCTTGCATTCTTTTACCATTACTGACACCAAGGGAAATATTTCCCCTAAATTGAAATCGTTGGAAGATTGGGAAATTTTGAAGTATTTGTATGATGACGCGAAGGTTTTGATATTCATGGACGGGGGTGGAGCCCCTGATTCTTTTAAGTTAGTGGTAGAATCTGTTTCTTGCCATACGTACAACTGCGGAAAGAAATTCGACAAATAACTGAATTTCAAAGAATCTCCCAAAATTTGTGCCTTTTTGACTCAGAGCAGTTACATACTGGATGGGACGTAAATTCGTGGTTAAAATATCCAGGTTGGGTTACCTTTATAAGAATTAATAATTAAGACTATACATTACATTTCACTATGTCTTAGTTTATTAATGTATCTTATTAATGTATCTTATTGTCTTATTGTATCTACTTAGAAGTGACTGTGTCGAGCAATAAATGGTTTCACGAAACGGTGCCTTTCCAGTAAAGACAAAATGTCGTTTAATTATATATATATATATATAACTAGTACAGTTCCCGTCACTTCGCTGACGGTTAGACAGGCTAAACTACAAAAAAAGAACCCAGCCGTGAAAATTCTGGGCTTCACATTGTGTCAACATTTCTGAATCTGGTATCTCTCAAAACCTCCTCACCCCCATTCAACTTGGGAGCTAACCCCCTCCCCATTACCCCACCCCTCCCCATTACCACACAATCCCCCATTACCCCCCCCACCCTTCCCCGTTGCTTAACTACAGAAAAGAACACAGTCATGAAAATCTTGAGCTTCACATTTCCGCCCGTAATACAATTTCTGAATTTTTTTTACAATTTCTGAATTTTTTTCTCACA